>WOXC01009254.1:0-114003 GCA_011680675.1 Gymnobelideus leadbeateri | reverse complement strand
TCAGATCCAGGAATTTTTTCTGGCTCTTCCTCATGTCCAGAACATGCTTTCCCCTCCACTCTGATTGATGACTTCCCTGGCTTCCTTTAAGTCTCAACTTAAATCCTATCTTCTATAGGAAGCATTTCTCAACTGTACTTAATTCAACTGTTTTCCCTTGGCTAATTATTTCCTATGTACACAGAATACAGATTGCTTAGCATATATTTATTTGGATATTGTCTTCCCCATAAGATTGTAAGCTCTTTGAGGGTGGGGTACATCTTTTCATTCTTTTTTCATCTTTAGTGTTTAGCACAGTGCTAAGCACATAGTAAGTGCTTGATAAATGTTTATTGATTTATTTATTGATGTGACATTCCTAACCACAGATAACTCCAAGAACCACATCATTTCATGAGCATGGTAGATGTTTTCCTAGAGTTTTCAGTTCCACCAGAAGTTACTTATAAATTTTTATGCCAATGATGATAATGGGATACTAGCACGATATAAGAAATAATGAGAAATATGATTTCAGAAAAAAACAAAACAGAACAAAACAACTGGATAGACCTATATGAACTGATGAAAAGTGAAGTGAACAGAATCAGTAGAACATTGCACACAGTAAAAGCAGTACTGCATGATGACTAACTGTGAATGACTTAGCTATTCTCAATGATATGTCAGCAATACAATGATCCAACAACAGTTCCAAAGGACACATGATGAAAAATGCTAACTACCCCCAGAGAAAGAACAGATCAAGTCTGAATACAGATCAAAGCATACTATTTTCACTTTCTTTTTTATGTTTTTTTTTCTTTCATGACGTGACTTATAAAGATATATGTTTTGCATGACTACACATGTATAAGCATATAAGTTCAATAGCTATTAAAGCTCTCTCCCTTGTTTGTAAAGCTTTCTATCTTCTTTTTGTTTCATTTCTGCATTAAAAGAGATACTTCAGTAACATTCTCTTATCTTTTCCTCCCTCTCTTCATCCTCTTCCTTCCTTTTTCTTCCTTCCTTCCTTGCTTTCTTCCTTCCTTTCCTTTTTCTTCTTGTTCCTCTTTTTCTCATTCTTCTTCACTCTCTGTCTCTGTATTCATAACCCTCTCTTTTTATCTCTGTCTTCATGTCTCTGTGTCTTTCTTCCTTTTCACCCTCTCAGACTTGAAAAGAAAGAAAGACAAGGAAAGAAGGAAGGAAGGAAAGAAAGAAGAAAAGGAAGGAAGATTCCCTACTTTTGAGGTTATTGAAGAAGTTGTATCTCTACCACAGAAAGTATTAGAGTAACAAAAATGTATTGCTAGTATAGTATTATGCTCTGACCTATTATACATGAGTTGCAAGAGGGCATAGTCATGCTTAAAACATTCAAATTCATGACTATGAACGCATTTAATGACTTTTTAGATGCCTGGGCCAAGAAAAGAAAATCATAGATTCAGTGCAGAATAGAATTTCTTGGCTAAACATAGCAGTAGATGTTTTATATTAGAAGCATAATATTTGTATCTCATGTTACTTTATCAGGTGGTTTTTCTTATGTGAAGAAAGTGACCTGATAGGGCAAAAGAAGGCTTATTACCAGTCCTCCCAAGATCTGTCTATTCCAGGACAGTAACATTCTCTTATCTATTCCTCCCTCTCTTCATCCTCTTCCTTCCTTCCTTTCATTCAAATAGATGGATTGGTTGCTTTTCCAACCAATGTAATCTTGATGGTGATATGATATTCTGATTAAGATAACTCACGTTTTCCTCAGTCTAGACTTCCTATGACATAGAAAGCCTCCAGCAATTTTCTGATGCAACCATTCCTTCTGCCTGTACTTTGCTATTATGTGTCTTTTGACTGTGGTACCTAGTTTAATCTTAACTTTCTAGGTCACATTATTCTTAGAGCTTTTAAGTAAAGATTCAATTTTCAACCATAGGCTACTCCCAGTCTGATGGTAGCATTTATAAACTGAATTCTGGGACAGTATTTGAAGTATTCTATTTTTTTCAATGCATTGCTGGTTGTCCTACTACTCGCAATGTGATAAAAATAGTAATACGATTTAATAATTCACCCATATTTACCTTTCTACATGAGCAATACTTCCTATCCTTATTTTGACTTTTCACTATTTATTCTGTTAACTGCATTTCTACAATTACTCTCTGAAAGAGTAAGAGGGTCACCAGGCTGATTCTTAAAATACAGTATAAAGAGTTAAAGACAAATGCAACTATTTGAGGGTGACTAAGTGTTACAGTGGATAGTGTGCCATTCTTGTTGTCAGGAAGACTCATCTTTCTGTGTTCAAATCTGACTACAGACACTTGGTAGCTGTGTGACTTTCGTTAATTCTCTTAATCTTGTTTGCCTCTCTTTCCTCACCTGTAAAATGAGATGGAGAAAAGCAAACCACTATAGTATCTTTGCCAAGAAAACCCGAAATGAGGTCATGAAAAGTCACACACAACTGCAAATGACTGACCAAGAGCAAGAATTATTCATCCTGCATCCCTTGAAACCCAAGTGAAGACAAGTGAAAAACCAATTTTGATAATAGTTTCACAAGTCTAGTTATACATTTATAACTTCCAAACCAGGGCATAAAGGCTTGTTATGGTCACCTATCTTTCTTACTCATGTTGTAAGCTCTGTAGCCCACGAGGTCTTTGTCCCCTTCTTCCTCTGTTTTGATCCATTTTTCTGCAACTAATTTATATAAATAACTAAAATCAACCCCACATTATACCTTCAGAATCTGCTCCCCACACTGATAATTGTACATGACACAAAAGATACATTTATTAGTATATTCTTCATTCACAGGTGATAAGACTTCTTCCAGCACTTGGTGAACTGGCAGGGATAGAATTCTCTGAAGGAAATGTGACAGCTATGGCATAATGTAGTTTACAGCAAATGTGTCCAGCAATGATATCCCACTAAGTCCAGGACTTGGGACCTTTGAATTAATTCCAGGAATGACAGTGGTGAAAATTTAATCTTCATAGCATTGCCTAATTTGGAGGAGTAGATATAGCCTGTGACAAGGCTGACATATACATGTAGAGTAGGGACAGAGAATATAAGCAGTCACCATAAAAGAACAAAGTTTTGAAGAATGAGTCAAACCAGGTCAATCATAAAATACTTATTATGATGTACTGTCCTAGATACAAAGGGTACAAAAATTCAAAATGACACAGTATCTATCCTTAAGAAGCTTAGATTAAAAAAATATTTAAGTTTTTACATGATTTTCATTTCCTTCATATCCTTCCTTTCTCTTGCATCCCTTATAACAAAGAAAAAAATAAAAAGAAACGGGACAAGGCAATGCAGCAAAAGTAACCAATACATCAATCAAATGCATGTATTCCTATATATTCCTCCACCTTTGCAAAGAAAGAATAGTGATACATTCTCATAAATCATTTTGGGACCAAGGTTTGTCATAATTACCAAGCATTCAGTTTTGATTTTTATTGTTGTTCTTCCAATTCATATTGTCGTAGTCATTCTACATATTGTCTCCCTCATTCTGCTTACTTCATCAGGTTATTCAAGTCTTCTCATGCTTCCTTGTATTCATCAATTCATCATTTCTCATGGTGCATTACATTCATGCAGCATAATTTAACTATTTCCCATCTATTTGGACATCTACTTCTACTTAGTTTTCAATTCTTTTCTATTGAAAAAAGTATTGCTATACATATTTTGGTGTGTGTATTATTTCTTCCAAATAATCTCTCATTTTTGATGTGTTGTAATCTATTCTTTTCCATATTCAACTCTCCAATGCCCTTTAGGTGACATTCAGATTCAATTCTTGTGGTATTACATGACTAGAATCCATAAAATATCACTGGAAAACTATTGATATTAAATCAATAGTCTTTTGTTTCAGTAAGAAACATAAGGTTGTTAAAAGAATCGTATAATTTCTAAAAAGTATTGCAGCCTTTTTTATTCCTTTTGTTCAACTTTGAGTTCAGTTTTAGTGGATATCCTTTCAACTATATGTAGATAAGTGAAGTAGACTGTATGATGATATATCAGAAACCACCAATGTCATGAACCTAAAGGTCTACGAATTGAACATATTGCATATAATCTGGCAGTTTTCATCCATTTGGTTTTATCTGCAAGGAAGCTAGTCCAAAGTCTTCTTTTGAACAATTATGCTGCACATCCAGGGGATTCTGAAATGTTTCTTTATCTTTATGTCATTAGTATTTGATGCTGTTTGCAAACACAATAATAGATATATAAGGAATTTCTTCTTGCATTTGGACTAGGAAGTACATTCCCCGTAGTAGTTGCAACATTAATAATTATAAAGTCATAAAGCAATATAATTTCTGTTATATCTTTCCAGAGATCCTGAATGACATGGGAGACGGCTTGAGGGAAGAAAGTCCTTAAGCAAATGTTTTGCTTTACCAAAATGCATGCCTTTATGTACTCAAAGAACTGTGATCAGACATTAAGAAAGCATTTATTTAACGCCTACTAAGTACAAGATACTGTGTTAAGCCCTGGGTATGCAAAGAAAGGTAAACGACAGTACCTGCCCTCAAGGAATTCACAGTTTAATAGGATCTTATGCATTATTCAATATGGTTCATTGTACTAGTCTTTATTATAATTAAGTTTATGTTTGTAAAGATGTAATCGATTATAAAATTTCTTTTGTGGAAGCATGTGGGTCCCCTTCAAATACTATAAGAGGGTTTTCAAAATGTATACATAATGTTCCTATGATTTTTGAATAGATACGAGAGTAGGTATATGTCAGCAGTTATTGATAGTCTCATTATCACCTTTTTGGTAGAAATAATAATGTCCAAAATTGCTCCTATCATTATTATTCTCTACTCTTTTATATACCTTGAGATAATATTTCTATGTACTCAAAGTTGATCCATCACCAGCATGGATTTTCCCCTTGTGTAATCTGTCTAAACCAGGTCTTTTCCCCATCTTTTTTTCTCAATGTTATTTTCATTTCTTCCAGTACCAAACTATCCCACAATAAATATTTATTAAGCACCTACTTAGCACCATATCCAGGACCACATTACTACTGAATTAATGTGATTCTTCAAACATCTTTAATGAAACCTTTTAGTGCAAAAACATCTTAAAATACCTTTTATATGCCCTATCTCATGGTTGTCCTCCTTCTAGTTTCATCAGAAGCCTCAAGCAGATTTAGAGAAGGAAGAGGTTCCAGGTGACAAAGAAGGTGTGTCTAGGGCAGAAACTTAGTGTTAGAGGAAAGAGTAGGCCCCAACCTGACTAAACAAGACCAAAGAACTGTTTCTGGTTGCTTATGTCTATGTTCAGGGATTTTCTTACATACTGAAAACATTCAGGAATATAGTTCTTACTTTGTCTTTTTTTTTTTTAGAACAAAGAAACTTTCTATAACATTAAATGAATTACATGCTTATAGCATGACTAATTAATTGGTGGGAGATTCTCTTTGACATTCTCTCTTTAGAAGGAACTTAGAATGGTAATAATAGCTCCTTTATATAGCACTCTTCCCATTAAAAATGAAGTAAATAATGTAAATAGTTTTATGCTGATGCTATAGGTGATCATAGGATGATTTTGAGACTGACATTCTTTGATGTTAAGTTCTTTGACCATCATCACAAATAAGAAAGACTAAATTCAAATTCAGGTCTTCTGTTTCCAAATCCCACAATCTCTCTAATGTTTCCATTATTACTAAGCACCCCTTCCAATGGTTATCTTTTGCTAGACCAGTGTTTGAGGCTCTGTTTCAAAGGGAAGGCTAAAAAAAATCCAAATGAATTTTAACTCATTATAGAGAGATATATTTACATCCACGTAAATTCAAGTGGCATGTTGAATATTTTTAAATGAAAAAGGACTGACTAGCTAATGAAAGTTCAGAATAATGAGAACAGCTGTGATTTTATTGAATATAGAGAAAATGTGTGTAATTATTTTTAAATAAACTTAAAATATTGCTTTTTTGAATTGCTTAGAAGAGAGAATAAATGGTAGATCAAAATTTGATAGTTTAGTAAAAGTTTTGTTTGAAAAAAGAGATAAGATTGGCATCTGTTCTCTCAACATTCTTTAGCAGTATCGACAGTTATTCACACCAGTTTGTACTATTTACATGATATTTAAATTATCAGAATGAGTGGCTTTATAAAACAATACATCTTTCCAGAAATATTCCATTGTCTGTCCTGTACATTCTTAATTACTTACATTATACATATGCACTTCTGACTCTCTGTTGCCTAAAAATATGTCTTACTTGGGAACATTCCAAAGAGGAAAAAAACCAACTGTGAGAAAGTTAAATGTGGACAATCCTCAAATATACCAAAGGGAGATAGAGTTGTGCACACAGAGAATTTTCTGTCAATTGCATTATTAAAACTAGAGTCTCAACTCAAATAGTACCTATTACATAAAACTTCCCCCTTTGAGATTTCTTAGAATAACTAAGATGAATCTATAAAATAAAACCTGAAGGAATTGATCCCACTGACTTTTCCCCCTTGATCCTTATGTTTTACCCTAATGCACATAATTTATGTTGCTTGTAAGTGGTTCAGGGTAAGGGATCTGTGAGTGTAAACTCACTTAAATTTATCACTCAAATAGCATATATTTTCTCATTTTTTATCAATGGGTAACCTTAGCTTCAGCAGTGTTAAATTGGAGCAGTTAGGTGGCAAGGTGAATAGAGCACCATTCCTGGAGTCAGGAGGACCTTAGTTCAAACGTGGCCTCAGACCTTTAACACTTACTAGCTGTGTGACCTTGGGCAAGGCACTTAACCCCAATTGCCCTGCCTTCCCCCTTCTTAAAAAAAGAAGTGTTAAAGAATTTACCCATGATCATGCAATCGGTGGAAGGCAAAGTTCAAATAAAAAGTCCAGTCTCTACACCATGACAAATCTATGTCAGAAAATAAAAAAAAAAGATTTTAAAGAAATCTATATTTTTCAATGTAAATATCCTCTTGATAATTCTGCATGGTTATAGATCTTAGAAAAATATACTCTCTGATTAATCAAAGTTATAGGTTGAGGGGTGGCTAGGTGGCGCAGTGAGTAGAGCACCGGCCCTGGAGTCAGAAGGACCTGAGTTCGGATCTGGCCTCAGACACTTAATGCACACAAACAAAAACCTAGCTGTGTAACCTTGTGTAGCAGCAAGCACCCCAATATCCCCAAGGTAGCTGCCAATATAGGTTCTTAGATCTGCTTTTCAAAAGGAAAGCAACTCAAAATGGGTTAACAAGCTTACTTTAATCAAACAAACACACATTACCTAGTTCAGGGGAAAAAGGTCAGCACCCCAAACTTCAGAGTTACAGAACTTCAGAGTTACAGACAGGCTTCCAAACTGTGCCACCATTATATCAATACCAAATCACAGTTACCAGAGAGGGAAGCATCAACATCTGGGTTTTCAAAGCCGGGGGGCTCTCAGCAACGGCTTCCCAGAGTCTCATCTGGTCAAATCACACAACACTTCTCAAAGTGAGCCCCAAAGCAAAGCCTCTCCTCAGAGTTTATATAGTCTTCTCCTAGCTCAGAGATTGTAACAACCTCCTTGACCCACTGCCCAATCACAAAGTATCAAGGTGTGGGCTTCCCTGAAAAACAAGCCTCCCACCACAGGCTCCAGGTGCACTTAAGCTAGGGGCAGGGAAGATCTTTAAATCTGCATTTCCATTACACCTTGGGCAAGTTACTTAACCCCAATTGCCCTCCAAAAAAGGAAAAAGAAAAAGTTATAGGTTGAACTAAGGTACAGTGAAACAAAACATTGTAGGAATCAGTAGCCTGCAGTATATTTATAGTGATAACTTGTAACCAAGGAGTATTGTATGAGATATTATTAAAGAAGGATATAATGAGCAATAAAAGGGATTTGGTTAACCTCAATGCTATGCTAGGGCCTGTGAATTGTAGAGAGATCTAGCTAGAAGAAGGCATCTAAACACTGGGTAGATTTTCAATGGAGGATCTATGGAAGAACATTTTTGAGAATCTCACAGAATAAGAATGCAGGAATTGGTTGTGGTCTGCACAGAAGGAGAGATTAACCACATTAATGAGATAAATTATCCTTTAAATAATGAAGATGAATATGTGAAAGCAGTTTGAAAGGTGCAAACACTTTGGAAAAACAAATACACACATATTTATATACATATATGTATGTATGTATGTATTATTACAAAATTGTTCCTTTTGCCTCAGGAAAAAAAAATGTCTAAGCATAGTAATTCCCTAACCACTGTCTCCTAATTATTTTTATATCTCATATAGTATCTTGTTATTCCTATCATGCTTCTTTGTTTCAAAGATTCATTTCCTCTACTATAAAAACTGACTCCCTTGTCTTCCTTTAAATCCCAACTAAAATCCCATCTTCTAAAGAAAGTCTTCCCTAACACCTCTTAATTCAATACTTTATTTTCATTATTTCCTATTCATCTTACATACAATTTGCTTAATATAGATTTATTTCCTCCCTCATTCAATTTATTCTCCTTGAAGGCCCCAGGGGCAATCTTTTACCTCTCTTTGTATTCCTAGCATTTAGCACTTTCCCTGGCACATAATGATGACTTATTAATTTTATAATTGAATGCAAGTCATCTTTGGAGGCATCCCAAATTTGACATTTTTTAAAGTATCAACTCAGAAAATATCAATTTTAAAGGATATATTTTTTGATATTTTTAGGAATCACTTCAGAAAAAGGGGAAAATACAAAAAGTTTAGGGAAATATTAGATTTTATTGCTGCTAGGAAATGCAACCAACATAACAATAATTATTTCCCACTCTCTAAAAGTCATTTTCATTAAAAAATAAAAGAAATTACACCTATACTGAGTATATCATTTGAAAAATGGAAGCTTTTGCAAATTATATTCAATTGTAGTACACACAACACAACACAAGTAATACAACACAAAGAGCATTGAACTCATAGTTCAAAAGACGTGAGTTTGAATGTTACCTCTGACACTGGTTGATGATCATGGGAGAACCACAAACTCCCTTAAACCCAGTTTACACATAAATAAAATTTTGATAATTGTATCTATCTCACAGGGCTATTGCTAGATTTATATTAATATATTTAAAACATTTTACAAAATAAGCTGTAGATAGATGTTACCTTGATGATGATCAGAGCTTGATTCAAAGATTTAGAAAATAAAAATCTCACTTTTCTACTTATTTGTTTACTATAACAAGAATTCTTGATTTGGTCAAATAAAAAGTTGTTACAAATAAGGATAAATCTCATTCATAGAAGAGAAAGAGCAAATTCCTTGACATTTTTGACAAAGGAAATTTTCTTGACACCCCTATGATTATTAATAATTAAAGATGTAAAGCAAAACTACATTTATCCATTGATAGTTTTGCCACCATCATGAAGAGAGGCCTGAATAGAGTCCAAATACAGGTATTCATATAGATGTTGAGATTCTCCAGATTCTCCTACATGTAAATGTATTTGTGCTGAATTCCTCGAGGCCCAGAAAATGCATATCATCATATCACTCAAAAGTATTTTCCCTAGCTATGCACAGAAAGGAGAACCAAATCACCACCACAAACAATAGCAGGAACAAATGTTGATGAAGAATGCCTATCATCTATGGTTTGATAGAAAATTGATATGAAAGGCTAAAAAAAGTCATCATGTATGGATATATGTGACAATTAAATATGTATCATGTTTATATAAGACATACATTATGCAAATTCATGATGAATTTTTGCCAAAACTGAATAAGTGGAAGAGTTGACTATTGCCATTGGAGGAGTATACTTTAAAAACCATGCACTTCTCTAAAACAAAGATCTATTTCTTTAATTACCATATATTTCTATTTCTTTTTTATCTACAACTACAAGTCACAGAATTTCATAACCTCTGACAAATTAAATTATAACGTTACCAATTGCTCCACAAAGAGGCTTGTGATGGATAAGAATAGGCTATGTTTGGATCACTAGCATATAGAGTTGCCACAAAGTGTTTTTTTCCATAGTAGGGGCTAATTGAATGCTCTTTGGAAGGAAGAATGAATAAGCATAGTTATTAAGGATAGCATGAGAGAGATATGCTTAAAACATCTGAACATGTTACAGGAGCTTGAGTTAATTGATGAACAGATGATATGCTCCATTTCGTTGAAGGAATTTGAAAATTTTATTTGCATGCCACAGAATCTTGAGTAGAAATCCTGCAGAAGAATTTTCAGAAGAACTAAAGTCATAGAGCATGCCATGATGTAGATGGATTATAATTAATATCTGGAGTGAATATAATGTTAACGAGGTAACAGATCCATTGAAAACGTAAAGTAATCTTGGAAATTTGATCCACTCCATTTCATAGGTGCTAGTAGTTAGACTCAGAATTAAGACCACTTTCTCAAGTTCACATTGCTAACTAAAGATAGAGGCAGGATAGAAAGCCTACTATGCATTTTTTTAGTGTAGAACTCAGTGTAACTGTTAGGGTCAATGTATTATATTTAGACTATATTTTTAGTGCTCTAAGAATATTGGGAGGTCATAGATTCAGTCTTTCATTGTATAAATGGAGAAAGCCTGTGGTGGTTAAATGATTTGTCCAAGGTTACAAATAGTATTAAATAGAAGTATAACTCTTCTGATCTTTTGGCTCCAAATCCCTCACTCTTTTCTTTGAACAATGATGACATTTTAGATTTCCACTTGCTATCTAGTTAATTGGTATAGAAGGCAATGATTTTCAAAATGCAGTGTATGGAAAACTATATTCTACTTAACTGTTATAGTAAAAAGAAAGGGCCCATTATATTTAAGAGTCAGTCATCTAATAGATAAAGTGTTGTGTAACAAATCATAGGAAAAACAATGAAGACCAAAGTCTTTTTCTGATTTATTAGGTGATCATAATATCCTCAAAGCACTCGGTATGCTGGCCTCCCTAGGTATATACACCTTCCTTTGTAAAATGACACTAAAAAATGAATTTCCTTATAGAAGGTGTAAGGAGAATACATAAGGGAAATAAATGGACAAATAAACTCACATACAAATGGAGAATTATGTGCATTCTAGAATGAAATTCTCTAAAATGCTGACTAGGTCAATATTTCTTTTCATATCAGTTTCTTGAATGCTTATCACCATTATGTGGAATAAAATAAGTGCCTTCACTTCCTCCTTTAGGTTACTGTAAAGACACTTCTTCCTTATTTACTTTCTTCCTCTCAATATAACCTAAGTCTATGCTTCCTTTTTGCAATGCCTATAAAGTACTCCAATGAATATGATATTCCTATTATAAAATTCACAGAATGAAATGTATGCAAATTTTAGTGGAAATCTTGAATGCTTATGCTTTGAAACGATCTATATACATGACTTCTTTGCATTAATGCAAATCTGATTAAGTAATAAAACACAAAATATATACCTTTTGGGAAGGTATAAAGAAGAATATGTTAAGGAAACATTTGTAGAAAAGGTGGCAGCTAGTTGGGTCTTAAAAAGAAAGAATGAGGAAGGGTGATGGTGATGGTATCCATTTTGACCTAGGTAGCAATGTGAACAAAGTACAAAGACAAGAAGCCAGAAATATAATGGGAAGTATAGAATAGTATAGTATGATAGAGACTGGCACATAGAAGGATACTGAAGGGGTCATTGCAGGAATCTTGTTTTAAAGTGAGATCAACATTGATGTCCCAAAGGACAAGAAGTGATCTTTAGAACCAAGTCCATTGGTAGAAGAGAAAATGACTCATCTTGCAGGGATGTTACAATTGGAAGGGATCTTGGTGAGACCCATATTTTCTAGGAACTTTGTTATGTCTTAGTCAAATCACTTTAGAGACCAAGGTAGGAGAAGGGAGATTGTGCCATAATGTGTTTGAAGGGAAGACTGTTCATGATTTTGTTTTGCTATATATTTTAAGTAAATATCCCTTTGCAAAAGACAATCAATGTTAGGTGACTAAATGGAACTATTGTTTTAGTCACTTAATACTAGTTAACAAAGGGACAATTACAATTGTAGAGAGTTAGATGATTGCTTTAGAAGAGATTCCTCCTTGCTCTTCAGATTATACCTAGAACACTGATGGGGAGATATAGCTCTTGTTTCTGGGAGAGTAAGCCAGAACATACTCAAGACAACAATTTAGCTTATATATATAGCATATATGAAGAAAAAATAATGAGATAAATTTATGTAGCTAGCTCAGAGCAGGGTGATTTGATGATAGGATTTGGTAGTGATACAGGAAAAATAAAAGAAGAAACTAGATTGAGAGATATTATAGGGGATATGACAGCACAACTTATAAACATTTTGAATATGTAGGATGAGGTGGAAAGAATAAGACTATTATTTTAAGATTATGAGCCTATTGAAATGGAAATAACCAGAATCATCCAACAAGAATTTATAAAGCACTAAATTAGTAATGGTCCTTATCCTAAATGAAATTCTTAATAAAACAATGAAGGCTCTAACCTTGTCTAGAGGTCAAACTCTTTGGTTATATTTTACATGGCTTCCCAAAAATCTTCTGCCAGGTCCACCCACTATGCTTGATGGAATGGGGAGGTTTCTTCTAGATCTTTTAACATGATATGGATACAGTGGAACAGGTGGCCATCCATTGGCTACACTTTACTCTTTCTACATAATCAGCCAGCCTCTGTGGATATGAGTCATTATCTATATTCTCATCACCTACCACAGAAAGAGCAATGCCTACCATACAGCTTTCATTGACTTTTGCATGACTCTAAATTTTAATTAGTCAGAGGTTATTATATTCTCTCTGCAAGCTATCTTTAGCTTCCCAGAAATCAACAAACTTTTAAATCATTTAAATATGAGGATTTATTTTTTTAAATATGTAAAATTATAAAACAGACTCATAGCTGAGATGGTATCTCAAAGGAATAGTTATAGCCTACATTTTTCAGTGAGGGTTATTTCTTCTTTCCTTCCCCTCACACACACACACCCTTCTACCAAAAAGTTTTAGTCATAGTCACTGCTTAACTCATAGGTGCCAGCTAGTCAAGTTCTTATCTTGTAATTGACTATGCCAGGCCTTGGGGCAGCTCCAATGTCAGTTGAAGTTTTCCTCTTTATATTCTAGCACTAGCTCTTTGATCTGTAGCTCCATGTCTCTGCACTTTGTCCTGTGGTGCCATAGCACCACACATTGTGTACTGTGGGATTGTTTACACTTATGTTGCTCCTGCAATTGTCCTAGAACTTCTTAGTATTGAGTTAACAGTTCATATAGATTTACTCTGCAGAAATACGCATATTTGTTACAATGAGTTTGTCTTTCTTCTCTCTTTCTCCAATGGTGTAGGAAAGAAATTAGATTTCTATTATTTTTTAAATTAAATTAGAGACTGGGGTGGGGGTGTTACAGATGAGGAATATTGCATGCATGTGTCTTCTGATATCACCGTATTTTTATTTTTGCTTAATTATTTTCAAGAGGGGGAAGGTAGGGCAATTGGGGTTAAGTTTATTGCCCAAGGTCACATGGTTAGTTTTTTTGTGTTAAGTGTCTGAGGCCACATTTGAACTCAGGTCCTCCTGACTCCAGGGCCAGTGCTCTATTCACTGCACCACCTACCTGCCCCCTTTACTTATTTTTTTAAAACTTTTTTCAAGAGTAGGGGCAATCTGTAAATATTTGAAATGAAAAGAAGGAAAAAAACTCATTAATAAAATTTTATAAAGAAGAACAGAAGGGGCGGCTAGGTGGTGCAGTGAGTAGAGCACCGGCCCTGGAGTCAGAAAGACCTGAGTTCAGATCTGACCTCAGACACTTAACACACAAATAAAAAACCTAGCTGTGTGACCTTGGGCAAGTTACTTAATCCCAATTGCCCTCCAAAAAGCAAAAAAAAAGAAGAAGAACAGATATATCCTCCAATCCCTCCTCCCAAAATAAGCATTCAGTCAATAGCAGATATGCTCCCCTCCAGTTTGCACTCTCATTCCTAGAAACCTCAGTCTTTTTCCACTCCTCTTTCTTCCAGAAATACACATGCTCTTATACTCATTTCATGGGCTTTTCTTCTGTGCCTTATGTCATAAGCATAAAGTGCTGCCCAAATCCTCTCAAAATTTTTCAGATTATTTTGGAATGAATTCTCTTTTCACATGACTGGGACACAGAAACAATTGGCTCTCTTCTGAAGATAGCACCACCAGAGAAATCTTCTTCACTTTTAATCATTTCTTTTCCTATTCCTTCTAATTTATAGGGGCAGAAGGAATGAGATTATATTTCTTGCTTGCCGTTGCAAAACTTTTCTCTATCACACCACTGCTCAATAATAAGTAATTTTTGAAACATGTGCAATCTGTGTATAGAACTCTCCCTTCCATTCCTGATCCTTACATTTACAAAGCTTAAATTCACAGAATTTTACAGAAAGGAAGAAATACAAAGACTCTCTCATTTGATTCACATGCTCTCTATGGAGAAGTTCTTAACTTGGGTTCCATTGGTCTTTAAAAAATGTGACAACTGGGGTGACTAGGTGGCACAAGGAATAGAGCGCAGGTCCTGGAGTCAGGAGGACCTGAGTTCAGACCCAGCCTCAGACACTTAACATTTACTAGGCCTGTGACCTTGGGCAAGTCACTTAACCCCAATTGCCTTGCCATCCCCCCTCCAAAAAGCAAAAAAAAGAGGTGATAATTATGTTACAATATAATCATTTTTCCTAATAATATTACATATTTTATTTTATGGATTTAAGACTACTATTCTTAGAAGGTAATGAAGACAACCAGACTGGAATGGGACTAATAATAATAATAATAATAATAATGAAAAACAATGATAATGTTAATGATGATGATGATGATGATGATAGTGAAAAGTAACACTTATATAGCACTTACTGTGTGCCCATTATTGTGCTAAACCTTTTATAATTTATTAGTTCATTTGATTCTTACAAAAACCCTGAGAAATAGGTTCTATTATTATCCTCATTTCCATATGAAGAAGCTGAGGCAAATAGCATTTGAGTGATATGCTTAGAGTCATATAGCAAATAAGTGTCTGAGAAGCTTAATAAGACCTATTCTACAGTATTTAAAAATAATAATAATCTGACCAGATCTTCTATTAAACACTTCTATTGAGGAAGAGCTAACCCCTATGAACTATGGGAGCCCATTACATTTCTTAAAAAAGAAAAGTATAAAATTTATTGAGAGAAAGAGTCCTTATGGTAAAAAGATTTTAGCAATATCCTCCCATAGTCCTTCAAAGGGAAAGGAGAGGCAGTGTCCCACCCAGTATGTTAGGACCTTTCTTCTTATTACCCCACATTGCATACATACCATTCTATCACATGGACTACTTATTAATAAATCTTTACTCCCATGATGTGATTGACCACAATCCTGTGCTATTTAGGCTAAATACAAGGAACTTCACATATAAATAGTGTTTAGAAGTGGAATGCTTCCTTTAGAAGGGGCAGATATTTAAAGGGTAACCACTAGTGAGTGATGCTATAGAGGGATTTTGTATTGATGGATATCATTTTCAAAAATGACCTTGAAGTTCCTTCCAGCATTTAGATTACTTAGTTCCTTTCTCTTCAATTGACTGTAGGGTACACATATTTTCTCTCCTCTCCTCTCCTCTCCTCTCCTCTCCTCTCCTCTCCTCTCCTCTCCTCTCCTCTCCTCTCCTCTCTTCTCTTCTCTTCTCTTCTCTTCAATTCTCTTCTCTTCCCTTCCCTTCCCTTCCCTTCCCTTCCCTTCCCTTCCCTTCCCTTCCCTTCCCTTCCCTTCCCTTCCCTTCTCTTCTCTTCTCATCTCTTCCAATCTTATCTCTTCTTGTCTCTTATCTCTGTCCTTTTTTTCCTCTCTGTCTCTGTGTCTCTTTCTCTGTCTCTGTCCCTCCATCTCACTGGTGCATATAACTCAAAATTTTCAGATTTTTGTGGCTCAACTTCCCATCCTCACACCCTAAGTAGCTGTAGTGCAAATAGGACAAAAATTGCAGTCACAAATGTCTGAGTTCAAGTCGTTTTTTTTTTAAAGAAAAAGATCATTTAGTTTGCTTCCATCAGGATTCAGGCTCAGTTCTTTCTAGTTATATCTCTGGATGGTGCTTTTCTCACTTTCTTGAGTCTTTAGGGATTGAATTATATCACTGCATTGCTGAAAAGAGTCCAGTCTGTCATAGTTGGTCATCACAGATATGGTATGTCTGTGATTGTATACAAATTTCTTCTGATTCTACTCTTCTCACTCAGCATCAGTTTGTATAAGTCTCTCCAGGTAATTATGAAATCCGTCACCTCCTCGTTTCTTATACCACAATAATATTCCATTACATTCATATACTACAACTTGTTTAGCTATTCTGCAATTGATGGGCATCCCTTTAGTTTCCAATTCTTTGCAACCACAAAAAGGGCTGCTAAAATATTTTTGTACATATGGGTCTTCCTCCCACTTCTATGATCTCTTTGGGATATAACCCTAGAAGTGGTGTTGTTGGGTTAAAGGGTATGAAATTATTTATAATCCTTTGGGCATAATTCCAGATTGCTCTCCAGAATGGTTGGATAAGTTCAGAACTCCACCAGCAATGTATTAGTGTTCCAGTTTGTCCACATCCTCTTCAGCATTTGTCACTGTCTTGTTTTGTCATCTTAGCCAATCTGACTGGAGAGATGTGGTATCTCAGAGTTGTTTTGATTTGAATTTCTCTAATCAATAGTGATTAGAGCATTTCTTCATATGCTTATAGATATCTTTAATTTCTTTCTCCGAAAACTGCCTGTTCCTATACTTTGATCATTTATCAATTGGGGAATGACTTGTATTCATACAGATTTGGATCAATTCTCTATAAATTTTAGAAATGAGTCCTTTATCAGAGACACAAGTTGTAAAAATTCTTTCCCAATTTCCCAATCTTGGTTGCATTGGCTTTGTTTGTACAGAAGCTTTTCAATTTAATGTAATCAAAATTATCCATTTTGCATTTTATAATGCTCTCCAATTCTTGTTTGGTTCTAAAATGTTCCCCTCTCCATAAATCTGTCAGGTAAACTATTCCTTGCTTTAAATGGGATTTCTCTTTCTATCTCTTGCTGTTAAGTTTCATTAGAGATGTACAGGAATGCTGAGGATTTATGTGGGTTTATTTTATATCCTGCAAATTTGCCAAATTTATTTATTGTCTCAAGTAGTTTTTTACATGATTCTCTAGGATTCTCTAAGTATATCATCATATCATCTGCAAAGAGTGATAGCTTGGTCTATTCTTTGCCTAATTTGATTCCTTTTTCTTCTCTAATTGCTACTGCAAGTGTTTCTAGTACCAGATTGAATAAGAGGGGTGATAGTGGACACCCTTGTTTCACTCCTGATCTTATTGGAAAGGCTTCTAGTTTATCCCCATTGCATATAATACTTGCTGATGGTTTTAAATAGATGCTAGCAACTATTTTAAGGAAGGCTCCATTTATTCCTATACTTTCTAGTGTTTTTAATAGGAATGGATGTTGTGCTTTGTCAAAAGCCTTTTCTGCATCTATTGAGATGATCATGTCTTTTCTGCTAGAATTATTATTGATATGCTCAATTATACTGATGGTTTTCCTAATATTAAACCATCCTTACTTTCCTGGAATGCATCCTACCTGCTCAGAGTGTATTATTTTTGTGATAAGTTGTTGGAGTCTTTTGGCTAATATTTTATTTAAAATTTTTGTGTTTAAATTCATGAGGGAAATTGGTCTATAATTTTCTTTCTCTATTTTATCTCTTCCTGATTTAGGAATCAGTACCATATTTGTGTCATAGAAAGAGTTTGGTAGGACTCCTTCTTCACTAATTTTCCCAAATAGTTTGTAGAATATTGGAATCAATTGTTCTTTAAATGTTTGATAGAATTCACTAGTGAACCCATCTGGCCCTGGAGATTTTTTCCTAGGGACTTCATTGGTGGCTTGTTTGATTTCTTCTTCTGAGATAGGGTTATTTAGGTAATTCACTTCCTCTTCAGTTAATCTGGGCAACTTGTGATTTTGTAAATATTCATCTGTTTCACTAAGATTGTCATATTTGTGTGCATATAATTGAGAAAAATATTCCTCATTATTTTTTTATTTCCTCTTCATTGGAGGTAGATTCACACTTTTTATTTTTGATACTCATAATTTGGTTTTCTTCTTTCTTTTTTTTTATCATATTGACTAAGGGTCTATCAATTTTGTTGATTTTTTCATAAAACCAGCTCTTGGTTTTATTTATTAATTCAATAGTTTTCTTAATTACAATTTTATTAATCTCTCCTTTGGTTTTCAATATTTCTAATTTAGTACTAAATTGGGGATTTTCAATTTGTTCTTTTTCTAGCTTTTTCAATTGCATGTCCAATTCATTGACCTCCCTTCTCTCTGCTTTAATTAAGAATGCACTCAGGGACATAAAAGTTCCCCTGAGAACTGCTTTTAGGGCATTCCACAAATTTTGTTATGTTGTCTCATTATTATCATTCTCTTGAATGAAATTATTGATTGTTTCTATAATTTATTCTTTGACCCATCCGTTCTTTAGTACTAAATTGTTTCATTTCCAATTAGTTTTTAGTCTATCTTTCCCTGGTCCAGAGATCCATAATATGTAGTCTCTCTAAGATTCTATTCACCTCCTTAACTTCTTTCTCGTTTATTTTGAGGTTAGATTTATTGAGTTCAGAGAGGGGGAGATTAAGGTCACCCACTAATATAGTTTTGCTATCTATTTCTTCCTCTAATTCCTTTAACTTCTCCTCTATGAATCTGGATGCTATACTTGGTGCATATATATATTAAGTAGTGATATTGCTTCAATCTCGATGGTGCCTTTTAGTAGGATATAGTTTACTTCCTTATCTCTTTTAATTAGATCTATTTTTGCTTTTGCTTTATCTGAGATAAGTATTGCTACCCCTGCTTTTTTCTTTTTTTTTACTTTTGCTGAGGCATAATAAATTCTACTCCAACCTTTTACCTTTACCCTGTGGGTATCCCTTTGTTTCAAATGTGTTACTTGTAGAAAGCATATTGTAGGATTATGGTTTTTAATCCATTCTGCTATCTGCCTCTGTTTCATGGGAGAGTTCATCCCATTCACATTCACAATAATGATGACTATCTGTCTCTTCCCCTCCATCCTATTCCCTCCCCTGTTTATGTTTTTGTTTCTTCCTTCCCCTCCTTGAAGCTTTCCCTTTTGACCACCCCCTCCCTCATTGTTCCCACCCAGTGACCCCCCTTCTTAACCTACCCTCTCTCCTTACTATTATTTCCCTCCCTCTAATCCCCCCTTTAGTCTCCTCCTTTTCACCCCCCCCCTTAACCTTCCACTATCTATAGGACACAATAAGTTTTTATACTTATCAGAATAAATTACTCCCCGTTTGATTCCAAACCAATGAGAGTAAATTTCAAACATTGCTCCTCTCCCTCCCTCCTTTTCCTCTATTTAATGAATTTATGTGTCTATTCACATTAAAATCTTAAACTTCACTGATTAATTTGATCCCTCTTTGAACCAGAACCAGTGAGAATAGTTAAATGATGTTCTTCTCCCTCTTTCTTTCCTCTCTTCTATAGTGTGTTTTGATGCCTCTTCATATAGCATATTTTTACCTTTTCCTAGCTCATCCTTTCCTTTTTCCCATTACAGTCCCTTTGATCCCCTTAATAGTCTTTTCTTTTTAGACTTCATGTTAGTGCATTCATACCAACACCCTCTATCTAAGTATAACCCTTTTGAAGGTCATGATAATCATAAAGATTTCTAATATTGACAGTTATCAGCTCCACATATAGGGACGTGAACATTTTGCTCTTGTTGCATCCCAAGTAATGAGCATGTGTTTGTGGGTGTGGTGTGTGCACTTATGCATGTGTGAGTCTGTGTTTCCCTTGTTTACCTTTTTATGTCCTTCTGGAGTCTGTAGGCTGGGGCCTTTTCTCTCTCTGGTGTAGTCTGCTTGTCTACTCTTAAGTCTGAGCTGTGCAGACCCCACACGCTCTACGCTTGTCCTGTCCAGACACACTGGGCAACCTCCTGGGCTGGACTCTGCCATCCTCTGTCTTCCAGTGGGCTCTGTCACTCTGGAATCTGCTCAGATTCACCCTTTGAGACTTAGTGACCAAGGAGCTCAGGGAGGTTGCTGCTTCCTTTCTGCCATCTTGGCTCTGCCCCCTGAGTTCAAGTTTTACCTACAACATACACTAATTATATGACTCATAGCAAGTTACTTAACTTCTCAGTACCCATGGTAATTCTGTGAAACTATAACTTGTATAACCCTTGCTTATATAGATTTGTAGAGCTATTACACTATAATGATATAATAATAGGTTTGGACACATTGCCCCCAACTCTTTTTACTTAGGTAGCCTTCCTTCTGACTTGGAAAATAGATCCAGGAGAGACAACTTAAAAATTATTGGACTACCTGAAAGCTATGATCAAAGAAAGAACCTAGAAATCACCCTTCAAGAAATTCTCAAGGAAAATTGCCATGATGTTTTAGATCCAGAGGGCAAAATAGAGGTTGAAAGAATCAATCTGTCACCTCCTGAAAAATATCCCAAAAAGAAAACTCCCAGGAATATTATAGCCAGGTTCCAGAATCCCCAGATCAACGAGAAAATACTACAAGCAGCCAGGAAGAAACAATTTCAATATTGTGGAAACACAATCAGAATAGCACAGGACCTGGCAGCTTCTACACTGAGGGATTGAAGGGCATGGAATATGATATTCCAGAGGGCAAAAGAGCTGGGACTGAACCCAAGGGTAACCTACCCAGCAAAACTGAGTATTTTGTTTCAGGGGAATATATGGTCATTCAGTGGAATAGAGGACTTTCAAGCATTCTTGAGGAAAAAAACAGAGCTGAATAGCAAATTTGACATCCAGACAAAAGAAGCAAGAAATTCCTGAGAAGGCAGTCAGGGAAAAGAAATCAAAAGGAACTTATCAACGTTGAACTATTTACATTCCTATATGGAAAAAAACAATAACTGTGACTGAGGAAATCTTTCTCAGTATGAAAACAATGGAAGAAGGGTGTATGGTCATATGAATACATATGTGTATGTGTGTATATGTTTACAGTTATACATGAAGAGAAGTCATAGATTGAATTTTTTGGGAAGGAAGGATACTCAAGGGATGAAATTATGAGGTGAGAGAGGAAAGTAGGAAAAGGAGGTGGGGAGAGACAGGGTAGGGTAAACTATCTCATGTAGAAGAAGCAAGGGGAAGTGGCTGCAAGGGAGGGGAAGAATAGGAAGGCAAAAAGGCAAAACCCCATTCTCATTGAATTTGGTTCAGGGAGAGAATGACATACATACTTAATGGGTTATCTCAACTTGCAGCAGATTAGGGGCAAGGGGGATGAGAGGAGAGATGATGGATGGGAGGGCATTCTTGGGGGGAGGGGAGGTTGGAAGTACCCACTATAGAAGAGGGACAGGATCAAGTAGGGAATGGACCGGGTGGGGCTGGGATGAGTAGGAGGGAATTATAAGCAGCCTTATACAACATATCTACTATGGTAATGTGTTGCATAGCTAGACATGTACAACATATACTGAATTACTTATCTTCCCAGAGGGAATGGGTGACAAGGGAGGAAGGGAATCTGAAATTCGAGTTCTTAAAATTAAATGTTTCAAATATATATAAATACTATTATTAATACTCCTTTCCTTGTAATTGGGAGATAAGATGTGCAGGCATTGGGACACAGAGATTCACCTTCCTCTAATGGAAAAGTCGAACGCGGTATGGGAGAAGATATGGGAGAGAGAAGATTGGAGGAAGCGATATCTTGTGGGACTGCCATTCTGGGGTGGTGGGTAGGGGAAAAATGGGCGGGGGGGGGAATAATTGTAACTCAAAATCTGGTGGAAATGAATGATGTAAAACAGAATTTAATAAAGCATTTGTTTAAGAAAATAAAAAGTCAGGCTCTCCTAAAAAAGAAAAGAAAAGAAAAAAGGTTCATTAAGGAAAGGGCAAAACCAAAACTCAGGTGCTTGAATAAGCAGTCACATTCCATAATTGGATGTTAATCCCCAAATGACACACAGAGTTCTGAATGTGAAGTTTGAAATTATCCCTGAACACAACCATGTACACATATTCTGTCTTGGCCTTCAGTTTCTTAATTACTATTTTCCTATTTTTCATACCTTGGAGAATGGTGAGAATGGTGGGATAGGGAGAGAGAGAGAGAGAGAGAGAGAGAGAGAGAGAGAGAGAGAGAGAGAGAGAAACTCCCACTAAGGACTTTGCTATCTCAGGTCAGGCTGGAATGAATCTTTTTTTTTCCTTTTTTGGAGGGCAGGGTGGGGTTAAGTGACTTGCCCAAAATCACATGGCTGGTAAGTGCGTTAAGTATTTGAGGCTGGATTTGATCTCAGGTCCTCCTGACTCCAGGGCTGGTATTGCATTCACTGCTCTTCCTAGCTGTCCTGACATATGTCATTGGATCTTAAGTTCAATACCTTAACCAGTTTGCCATCCTGGTGCAGGATGGAATGAATCTTAAATCCTTCAATCTTTTATGTCCATATCCTCATTGCATGATTAGACAAAACCTTCCTGAATCTTCTTTTCTTCTTGTGTCCAGATTTCTCTCTCTTGTATGGTCTTGTTTTCCTTTTATTCCTCCAGTTTCGCTGTGCTACCAGGCCCGTTTAATGTCACACATACATTAGGAATGCACATACTTTTATTTACCCCAGTAATTCAAATGAGAAAGGGAGATGAAAATAGAAAGCTGTCCCAGAACTTACCACAGTAGTAAATTCATTGTTATCTACTTACTCTTATGACAGTCTTAGGATAGGCTTAATGAGGGTGTAATATTCAATCATGACTACGGAGCACATTGAGGGCCCACCACTTTCCTTCCTTTTGGGCTGACTTTTCAGTGTGGCAACTCTTCTTGGAGATGGAGAGAAGTCTATAAATCTTGATCTCTAAAGGGTCAAAATTCTTCCAGTTTTTTGGTAAAAAATAAATTTTTTCTCCTTGGTGGTTTCCTCCACCTGCATCCCCAAACATATGGTTGTTTTGAGCCTTGGAACACTGAGACTGCAGATCATGACATAACATAGCTGAATACTGAACTGGGCCATATCTGTGTCCATGAATGATACTACTTAAGAGATGATAGAATTGATATAGAGGTCATCATAATCACTGCACAGAATATTCTTCAATTTTAAGGTGTTTTCAAGAAAGATGATTAATTCAGTAGTTGTCTCTAAATATAATGCTGATGTCAAGAAAGCTGGGATTTGATTTTAATAAAGCATTGATTTATTCTTAGACTTCCAGGAAATCTGTCAAAATATGATTCTTATTCAAATGAATCATTCTTTTCAAGTATTTTTGAGCACTTACTGCCTAGTCAGTCCCGTGCCAGCTGTTGTAGGTAATATTAAGTATAGCAGCTTTCATTCTCTCAGAAAGCTTATGATCTTCTTAGATAATTAGTCTGATTACATCATCACAGTGTTAATGACAAATAAGTTTACATTTCCCAAGGCTTCCAACTGTGTGGGTTATATAAAAACAAATTAGTGTTTGCAGGAGTACATGAAATTGTATTTACTCCAAAGCTTTCACAGTACTCCAAGACTCACAAGGCTTCCTTTTAGATGGGAAAAATAATATTTTTATTGCTATGAGATCTGAGTATTTCTAGTTCTCTACTCTCTCCCTGTCATTCTAACTTGGAAGGTATATAACTGAGTAGGATGTAGTCAAAACTTCCATTTTCTTGATTTAATATGTCATTTTCCTCCTCCTTTTGAAATTATATTATCTTACCATCACACCTACTTTCCTGTCATGTAATAGAATAAAAATGAGAGAGATCTGTGCTCTAGGGAAGTTCATTTTCATCATAAAACAATCTATGTTTTAAAAAATGAGAATTATAGAATTAAAAGGAATCTCTAGACACAATCTCACCATCTCCAGCATGGTTTATGCCTAAATCAACTAAAATAGGTGATGTATATCTTAGTCCAGACATAGAGATTCCGTATCTTCCTTTGGTAATCTGATTCCATATCCAATCATTTTACAGTGGGATTCACAAATTCTATTTAGGCAACTATGAAAGAGAATCTCCATTTCTGTCTGACAGATAGCCTGTTTGTGATGCTGAGCCATGAGATTTAGAAATTTAATCTCTTATTCTTATAACTTCAGTTGCTCAAAGCACCGAATATTGCACATTTCATCAATTTTGAAAGGTATATAAGACAGTTTCCTCCTTTGCAATTCTTTAGTCTTCTATTTTTCAAAAATTATAGTTCTAGAGAAAAAACTTTATAATACTTCTAATTTCTACTAATGATAACTAATGTCTTTAGGTTACTTGTGGTTTAAAATTTTATTTCAATTTTATACACGTTTATTGAATATTCTCATATGCCTTTCAAGACAAGATTTTGTAAATCATGAAGTGCTATATAAATGTTAGTTTTCATTATTTTAAAAAAATTCAAAACATTTATTCATTGCACAGGGCATTGTACTGGGTTCTGTGAAGCATACAGAATGAGCAATGTGGTGATTACTCTCCAAGAGTTCACAGTCTAATAGAAGAACTAAGACATATTCAGAAATTAATATAAGGTAGGTCTGTGTAGATGCTATGGAAAGAAATAGAAATTGTTGTAGGAGTTTCTGGAGGAAGACATCAGAAAATGCTTCAGAGAAGAGCTGGAAATTATTATAAGTTTTGATATATTTTTATTATTTTTTTAAATTATAAGATCTTACCCTCTTGCTATTTTCAGTAACCTTGAATCCCTGTTACCAAAGACTATGATTTCAGATATATTTGAGCTGCAGGTAGCATCAATCTACTCTTGATCCAAGAAATAATAATTTTAAAGAATATGTAGAATGTCCTGAAGTAAAACATGTGATTCCAAATGTGGAAAATTCCCTGTAAATATTTTCTTAACAAATCAATTACAATAAATGGAACTGATATTTTTGTTCCCCCCTACAAAAGCCATGTCAGCCTCTCTTCACAATTTCCCATCAATTTTATGGGAAGAAAGGGGTTTCATAATCCTTTAGAATTTCTAGAAAGGTTTAAGTTAGCGGTGGTTTTGATTCCACCTGAGAGAACATTTGAGATAATAACAGTCTTGGTTTGGCAAATTACTTTTGTTCACTTAAACACTCTTCTAAATTTCTATGGTTTTGACAAAAAAAGCCTAACTACCATATAATTGTGGTTGTTCTTAATGTGACCTGTTTAGAAAGGCTGCCATTGTATAATGGAGTTTTTCATTAGCTGGTATTTTTAGCTTCATATGTAGCCTGGAAGAATAATGTCTAATATTAGCTTTGTTAAAAAAAAAAAAAACACAACAATTCCCCCCCCCAAAGTAATTTTGTAGAAATTATTGAAATTGGAATACTTTTCTCAGATAATTTAAAATGACCAAAACTACCATGATCACATCAAAAAGCAATTATTCATAATATCTCATTAAAAGACTGTAATAAATTAAAAAAAATAATATACGCGTGAAAAATATGTTAGACATAAAAGCTTTAGCATTTTGGATTCCCATTGGTGGCTTGAAAACACTGGTTTCTTTTCAATGAATAGGGGAGGTTATGTTTTTGAATCAGTGTATTTTATGAAACTTTGTAATGTATTTAAGGGATATTGAACTCTAATAATACTTGTAGAACTCTTGGGACATAGTTTAATTTTTAGAACATTTTGACATATGGATAAATTCCACTTGGAAAAAAATGTTCAAATTTCTCTGTATGCATTAATAATCAACCTTGTCTCTTTTGTGCTACTGTGACACCTTGACTGCAGGGCATGCCTCCTATATCCCTCTTGTTCCTTTTCTAACTTCCACCTTTGATATTTTTCTAAAATTGTACCATCTGCTCAAAGTAGCCTTCAACCAATTCTTTATCACTTAAATAGCTATTAAAAGTATATCAGAGGCGGGGCGGCTAGGTGGCTCAGTGAATAGAGCACCAGCCCTGGAGTCAGAAGGACCAGAGTTCAGAGCCGGCCTCCTACACTTAATCCACACAAACAAACAAACAAAAAAAAAAAACCTAGCCCTGTGACCTTGGGCAAGTTACTTAACCCCAATTGCCCTAAAGGGGCAGCTAGGTGGCGCAGTGAGTAAGAGTGCCGGCCTCGGAGTTGGGATGACCCGAGATCAGATCTGGCCTCAGAAAATGAGCACCCACGCATAAATAATGACTAGCCCTGTAACCTTGAGCAAGTTACTTAACCCCAATTGCTTAAAAAAAAAAAAAAAGTATATCAGAGGGGCGGCTAGGTGGCGCAGTGAGTAGAGCATTGGCTCTGGAGTCAGAAGGACCTGAGTTCAGATCCAGCCTCATACACTTAATGCACACACAAAGAAAAACCAAGCCGTGTGACCTTGGACAAGTTACTTAACCCCACTTGCCCTCCAAAAAGCAAAAAAAAAAAAAAAGCATATTGGAGACATTATATGGTATATCTAGGTAAGCAGAGTGTTGGTGTTAGATTCAGGAAAACATGTTCAAATCCAACATTACACACTTACTATGTGTGTGAACTTGGGCAAGTCACTTATAATGTTTATTTTAGTTGCCTTGTTTTTAAAAGGGGAATAATAATAATAGCATCTCCCAGTACCAGGGTTTTGTTGCAATTAAATGAGATAATATTTTTAAAGCACTTATCACAGCAACTGGTACATGAGGCACTTAATAATGCTTATTTTCTTCCTTTCTCTTCTTCCTCTTCTTACTCCTCCTTCCTCCCTTTCTTTCTTTCCTTCTTTTCTTCTTCTTCTTCTTCTTCTTCTTCTTCTTCTTCTTCTTCTTCTTCTTCTTCTTCTTCTTCTTCTTCTTCTCCTCCTCCTCCTCCTTCTTCTTCTTCTTCTTCTTCTTCTTCTTCTTCTTCTTCTTCTTCTTCTTCTTCTTCTTCTTCTTCTTCTTCTTTCCTTCTCATTCTTCCTTCTCAATGCTTTCTCAATTTGATGACAGAGGAGTTAATACTAGTACCTAGCTTTTGTATAGCATCTAAAATGTGCCAGGCATTATGTTAACTACTTTGCAAATATGAACATATTTTATCCTCACAGAAACCCTGGAGGTTCCCAGAGCAGGCGCTATCTTATCCTGATTTTAAGGTTGAGAAATCTAGGCCAAATTGAGGTTAAATGATTTATCTAGATCACACGGTTGATAAGTGCCTAAGGCCAGATTTGAACTCAGATCTTACTGTCTTCAGACACAGTTACCTTGAGGAACTGCAAGGTTCTTTTATTTTTAATTAATTTATTAGTTTAGTTTCAATTAAAAAGATTCAATTCCATAGTTACTTGATCTTCAAATTTCCTCTACTTCCCTTCCCCCTCCCTCCACGACAGCATATAGTCCAATATAGAATCTGTAAATACATTCATATTAGACATTATTCCAATTACAAATGCATAATGTACTAGGTGGGATGAAGGATGGTAAAGAAGAAAAAAAAACAAACAATGAAAAGAAAAAATCATTTAGTTTGCTTCCATGAGGATTCAGGCTCAGTTCTTTCTAGTTATATCTCTGGATGGCCCATTTCTCTCTTGAGTCTTTTGGGATTGACTTATATCACTGAATTGCTGAAAAGACTCCAGTCTGTCATAATTTTTCATCACAGATATGGTATGTCTGTGATTGTATACAAATTTCTTCTGATTCTACTCTTCTTGCTCAGCATCAGTTTGTATAAGTCTCTCCAGGTAAATGCGAAATCCATCACCTCCTCATTTCTTATAGCACAATAATATTCCATTACATTCATATACCATAACTTGTTTAGCCATTCCCCAATAGATGGACACCCCTTTAGTTTCCAACTCTTTGCAAACACAAAAAGGGCTGCTAAAATATTTTTGTACATATGGGTCTTCCTCCCACTTCTATGATCTCTTTGGGATATAACACTAGAAGTGGTATTGTTGGGTGAAAGGGTATGAAATTATTTATAAGCCTTTGGGCATAATTCCAGATTGCTCTCCAGAATGGTTCGATAAGTTCACAACTCCACCAGCAATGTACATCCTCTCCAGCATTTGTCACTTTCTTGTTCTTTCATCTTAGCCAATCTGACTAGAAAGATGTGGTATCTCAGAGTTGTTTTGATTTGCATTTCTCTAATCAATAGTGATTTAGAGCATTTCTTCATATGTTTATAGATAGCTTTAATTTCTTTCTCTGAAAATTGCCTGTTCCTATCCTTTCACCATATATCAATTGGAGAATGACTTGCATTCTTACAGATTTGCATCAATTCTCTGTATATTTTAGAAATGAGTCCTTTATCAGAGACACAAGTTGTAAAAATTCTTTCCCAATTTCCTACCTCCCTCTTAATCTTGGTTATATTAGCTTTGTTTGTACAGATTTGCATTTTATAGTGCTCTCTAATTCTTGTTTGGTCCTAAAGTCTTCCCCCTCCACAAATCTGTCAGGTAAACTATTCCTTGCTTTCCCAAATTGCTTACAGTATCATCATTTACACCTAGATCATGCACCCATTTAGACTTGATTTTGGTATATGGTGATAGATAATTGGTCTATGCCCAGTTTCTGCCATATTGTATTCCAGTTTTCCCAGCAATTTTCGTCAAATAGTGCACACTTATCCCAAAAACTGGGGTCTTTGGGTTTATCGAACAATAGATTACTATAATCATTAACTGCTGGGTCTCCTGCACCTAATCTATTCCACTGATCCACTACTCTACACCTCTGCCAGTACCAAGCAGTTTTGATGACTGCTGCTGTATAACACAGATTAAGATCTGGCATAGCTAATCTACCTTCCCTAGTGTTTCTTTTCATTAATTCCCTTGATATTCTAGACCGTTTGTTTTTCCAAATAAATTTTGTTATTATTTTGTCTAACTCTAGAAAGTAGTTTTTCTGGTAAATTGATTGGTATGGCACTAAATATATAGTTTAGTTTGGGAAAATTGTCATTTTTATTATATTAGCTCTACCCAGCCACGAGCAATTGATATTTTCCCAACCATTTAGATCTAAATTTATTTGTGTGAGAAGTGTTTTGTAGTTGTGAACATATAGGTCCTGGGTTTGTTTTGGCAAGTAGATTCCCAAATATTTTATAATGTCTACATTGACTTTAAATGGGGTTTCTCTTTCTATCTCTTGCTGTTGAGTTTCATTAGAGATGTACAGGAATGCTGAGGATTTATGTGGGTTTATTTTATGTCCTGCAACTTTGCCAAATTTCTTTATTGTCTCAAGTAGTTTTTTACTTGATTCTCTAGGATTCTCTAAGTATATCATCATATCATCTGCAAAGAGTGATAGTTTGGTCTATTCTTTGCCTAATTTAATTCCTTTGATTTCTTTTTCTTCTCTAATTGCTACTGCAAGTGTTTCTAGTACCAGATTGAATAAGAGGGGTGATAGTGGACACCCTTGTTTCACTCCTGATCTTATTGGAAAGGCTTCTAGTTTATCCCCATTGCATATAATACTTGCTGATGGTTTTAAATAGATGCTAGCAACTATTTTAAGGAAGGCTCCCTTTATTCCTATACTTTCTAGTGTTTTTAATAGGAATGGATGCTCTACTTTGTCAAAAGCCTTTTCTGCATCTATTGAGACGATCATGTCGTTTCTGCTAGATTTATTGTTGATATGCTCAATTATACTGATGGTTTTCCTAATATTAAACCATCCTTACTTTCCTGGAATGCATCCTACCTACTCAGAGTGTATTTTTTGATAAGTTGTTGGAGTCTTTTGGCTAATATTTTATTTAAAATTTTTGTGTTTAAATTCATGAGGGAAATTGGTCTATAATTTTCTTTCTCTATTTTATCTCTTCCTGATTTAGGAATCAGTACCATATTTGTGTCATAGAAAGAGCTTGATAGGACTCCTTCTTCACTAATTTTCCCAAATAGTTTGTAGAGTATTGGAATCAATTGTTCTTTAAATGTTTGATAGAATTCACTAGTGAACCCATCTGGCCCTGGAGATTTTTTCCTAGGGACTTCATTGGTGGCTTGTTTGATTTCTTTTTCTGAGATGGGATTATTTAGGTAATTCACTTCTTCTTCAGTTAATCTGGGCAACTTGTGATTTTGTAAATATTCATCCATTTCACTAAGATTGTCATATTTATGTGCATACATTGAGAAAAATAATTCCTCATTATTTTTTTTACTTTCCTCTTCATTAGAGGTGCATTCACCCTTTTTATTTTTGATACTCATAATTTGGTTTTCTTCTTTCTTTCTTTTTATCATATTGACTAAGGGTCTATCAATTTTGTTGATTTTTTCATAAAACCAGCTCTTAGTTTTATTTATTAATTCAATAGTTTTCCTAATTTAAATTTTATTAACCCCCTTTGGTTTACAATATTTCTAAGTTAGTACTAAATTGGGGATTTTCAATTCATTCTTTTTCTAGCTTTTTCAATTGCATATCCAATTCATTGACCTCCCTTCTCTCTGCTTTAATTAAGAATGCACTCAGGGATATAAAACTTCCCCTGAGAACTGCCTTTAGTGCATCCCACAAATTTTGGTATGTTGTCTCATTATTATCATTCTCTTGAATGAAATTATTGTTTCTATAATTTCTTCTTTGACCCATCCATTCTTTATGATTAAATTGTTTAATTTCCAATTAGTTTTTAGTCTATCTTTCCCTTTAACTTTATTGCATATGATTTTTATTGCATCATGATCTAAGAATGATGCATTTAATATTTCTGCCTTTTTGCACTGGATTGTTAGGTTTTTATGCCCTAGTACATGGTCTATTTTTGAGTATGTACCATGTACTGCTGAGAAGAAAGTAAATTCCTTTTTATCCCCATTCAGTTTTCTCCAGAGATCAATCATATCTAGTCTCTCTAAGATTCTATTCACCTCCTTAACTTCTTTCTTGTTTATTTTGAGGTTAGATTTATCGAGTTCAGAGAGGGGGAGATTTAGGTCCCCCGCTAATATAGTTTTGCTATCTATTTCTTCCTCTAATTCCTTTAACTTCTCCTCTAGGAATCTGGATGCTATACCACTTTGTCCATATATATTAAGTAGTGATATTGCTTCAATTTCGATGGTGCCTTTTGATAGGATATAATTTCCTTCCTTATCTCTTTTAATTAGATCTATTTTTGCTTTTGCTTTATCTGAAATAAGTATTGCTACCCCTGCTTTTTTTTTTACTTTAGCTGAGGCATAATAAATTTTACTCCAACCTTTTACCTTTACTCTGTGGGTATCCCTTTGTTTCAAATGTGTTTCTTGTAGATAGCATATTGTAGGATTATGGTTTTTAATCCATTCTGCTATCTGCCTCTGTTTTATGGGAGAGTTCATCCCATTCACATTCACAGTAATGATGACTATCTGTCTCTTCCCCTCCATCCTATTCCCTTCACCTGTTTATGTTTTTGTTTCTTCCTTCTCCCTTCCCCTCCTCGAAGTTTTCCCTTTTGACTGCCCCCTCCCTCAGTGTTCCCACCCAGACAAAGTGAATTTCTAACACAAACCTGTCCATATCATGTTCTTATGTGATAAACTCCAAGTACTTATTACTTCTAGAATGATATAGAAAATTTTGTCACTTAAACCTATTCTCAGTCTTTTTAGTTTTCTTATTTCTTCCTCATTTTCAAACTCCCTATAATCTATTTATATATGCACATGCACATAAATACATACACACAGACACACACTCTTTATACATTCTGAACATATTGAGATATAAATTATAACTGAGTTCAATAAAGTTGAGCTATTTCTCTCTGCTACAACTTGATGTATTTGTAATGGCTCTCAGCCTTGCTAGGAATGCCATCTCAACTTCCTTGCAAATCTGAACTTTCTTAGCTTCCTTTAGGATTTAGACCAAATCCCATCTTTCACAGAAATATCGTTCTTAAGGTTTGGTTTCAATTTTGACCCAATCTGATGTTTCAGTACTCATGACCTTATCTTCATTGGTAATTGGATGTTACCCTTCATACTTGAAGAGGACCAAAGTAATATCACCATATTGGGTTCAAGGTACAGTGTGAATTTCTCTGATAGACCAATGTGAATTTGGAGGGCTAAAATACTCAAATAGCTCCAGATCAGGCACAAATAGTCCATATGAATATTGAAGTGGAGATATCTCCAAATTTGTGCAACTAACACTTATTTTGAACTATTGCAATTTTGCTTTTCTCATACAGTATAGCACTTTCTTTGATGTGAGCTTGCCATGTTGGATGACCCTGTGCCAGTGTTTCCCATGTCTCACAATCAACTCCAAAGTTCTTCAGAGAGACCTTGAGAGTGTCCTTGCATTGATTCTCCTGAACTCTGTGTGAGTGCTTGCTTTGTGTGAGTTTTCTATAAAATAGTCTTTTAGGTAATCATATGTTTGGAATTCAGACAATGTGGCCAACACATGGAGTTATGCTCTCCGCAGCAGAATTTGGATATTTGACAGGTAATTTCAAAAAAGGTCTCAGTGTCTCGTACTTTATCTTGTCTGTTAATGTTCAGAATCTTCCTAAGACATTTCAGATAGCAACAATTCAATTCCCAGGGTGGAGTAAAAGCAGGAACCTGATTAAGCTCAAACCCCAACCAACTCTAATACCTGTAAAATATGACTCTAAACAAATTTTAGAGTTACAGAACCCACACAATGACACAGAGAAACAAATCTCCCGCAGAAGGCAGCCTTGCAGGACAACAGGAAGGGTCTATCACACTGGGCATAGGGTTGAGCAGTCCCATGTAAGCTGCAAGGGCCCAGACACAGGGTGCCCCAACCAGCAGCACAGACCAGCCAGAGCAGATTTCAGGAGAGTGAATCACTAGCAGCTATGGCAGTGTCCAGACTTCTTAACTCCTAAATGCTAAAAATAAAGTAAGAGGTCAGTAGGGTACTCTGTTGGAAGTGGGAGACAGGGGAGCTTGGTCTGGCCCTGCCCCAGGGGTGAGAGATGGTGGAGGCTTAGTGGCTGCAGTTGCTGCCCTGTGGCTGCATCAGGAGCTCCTGGCCTACATATTGTACAGGGAACAAGTGACCATTCAGAAGGTAATCTCTCTTGCTTTGATCTTCTTGGATCTGGGTCATGGCCTTTGGTGGTAGTCCTGGGATGTGTAGCCAGTGTGCCAGAGATAGCAGTGGCTATAAAGAGGGTGCCTTCCTCATAGCTCTGACAACATTTGTGAAAACCCCAGAAATTTGGGACACAGCTCTCTCCATTATGGAAGCAGAGTTCTACCATGGCAAAGAGCTCAAAAGTCAAGTAATTGGCTGGCAAGATGAGCAAGCAGAGGAAGGACAATCAAACCACAGAATCCTTTTGGGGAAAAATGTATCAAAAGATAGAACCAAAAGAAGTCAACAAAGTCAAAACTCCAGCATCAAAAGCTTCCAAGAAAAATATGAATTGTTTATAGACCATGGAGGAACTCAAGAAGGATTCTGAAAATCAAGTAAGAGAAGTGGAGGAAAAATTGGGAAGAGAAATGAGAATGATGCAAGAAAATAATGAAAAGCAAGTCAACAGCCTACTAAAGGAGACTCAAAATATACTGAAGAAACAACACCCTAAAACAGACTAACAAATGGCAAAAGAGGACAAAAGGCCAATGAAAAGAATGCATTAAAAACTGAATTGTTCAGATGGAAAAGTAATTTTATTTTTTTTTTATGTTTAAACAAATACTTTATTAACTTCTGTTTTACATCATTCATTTCCGCCAGATTTTGAGTTACAATCATTTTCCCCCCATTATTCCCCTACCCAACCTCCCAGAATAGCAGTCCCACAAGATATCGCTTCCTCCACCTGCTCCCCCTGGGGGCTAGAAGCCTGAGGAGACACGCCACTGTGTAGTTTTCAGAGGCATTTACCCCCAGCCTACAAACTGTAGGGAGATCCAGCGATCAGTCTTGGGGGTAACCGCTCTTGCTTTAACCTCCCTGGATCTGGATTGTGATCTAGGGTGGAAGTTGTGGGTGGGTTTACAGCTTGCCAGAAACGGAAGTTGCCCCCCACACGTTCGGGACGAAAATTCCTCTATCTGGCCTTAAAGCCATAGTGTGGCAACAAGCCCAAAAGTCAAGCAATTAAGTGGCAACATGCCAAGGCAAAGGAAACAGAAAAATGCAACCCTAGACTCCTATTTTGGGGGCATAGAGCGGGAAAAGGACTGTGAGGTCAGAAGTCCTGCTCCAAAAGCCCCAGGGGAAAACATGAGCGGGTTGCAGGCCATAGAGGACCTTAAGAAGGACTTTAAAAATCAAATAAGAGAAGTGGAGGAAAAATTAGAAAGAGAAATGAGAAGGATGCAGGAAAAGTATGAAATGAGGGTCAACAGCCTGACTGAGGAAAACAACACCTTAAAAAATAGACTAACTCAAATGGCAAAGGAGGCCCAAAAGGGCAATGAGGAGAAGAATGCCTTAAAAAGTCGAATTTGCCAGATGGAAAAAGAATCTCAAAAGTTCACTGAGGAGATTCATTCCTTCAGAGTTAGACTGGAGCAAATGGAAGCTAGTGACTTTATGAGAAATCAAGATGCTGTTAAGCAGATCCAAACAAATGAAAGATTAGAAGGCAATGTGAAATATCTCATGGGAAAAACCACTGACCTGGAAAATAGATCCAGGAGAGACAATTTAAAAATTATTGGACTACCTGAAAGCCATGATCAAAGAAAGAACCTAGAAATCACCCTTCAAGAAATTCTCAAGGAAAACTTGCCCTGATGTTTTAGATCCAGAGGGCAAAATAGAGGTTGAAAGAATCCAATGATCACCTCCCTGAAAAAGATCCCAAAAAGAAAAACTCCCAGAAATATTATGCAGTTCAGAATCCCCAGATCAAGGAGAAAATACTACAAGCGGCCAGGAAGAAACAATTTCAATATTGTGGAAACACAATCAGAATAGCCCAGGACCTGGCAGCTTCTACACTGAGGGAGAAAAGTAATTTTAAAGACTAACTTAAGACAAAAATCCCTTCAAAATTAGATTGGAAGCTAATGACTTTATGAGAAATCAAGATACTATAAAACAGATCCAAACAAATGAAAAAAGAGAAGGCAATGTGAAATATCTCATTGGAAAAAGCACTGACTTCGAAAATAGATCCAGAAGAGATTATTTAAAAATCATGGGTCTATCTAAAAGTCAAGATCAAAAAAAGATGCTGGAAGTCATCCTTCAATAAATTCTCAAGGAAAATTGCCCTGATATTCTAGAACCAGAGGGCAAAATAGAAATAGAAAGAATTCACTGATCATCTCTTGAAAAAGCTCCCAAAAAGAAAACTCCTAGGGATATCATAGCCAATTTTCAGAGTTCCCATGTCAAGGAAAATATATCACAAGGAGTCAGGAAGAAACAATTTGAGTATTATGGAAACACAGTCAGGATAACACAAGATCTAGCAGCTTCTACATTAAGGGATTGAAGGTCTTGGAATATGATATTCTGGAGGTCAAAAGAGATAGGATTAAAACAAAGAATCACCCAGCAAAACTGAATATAATGCTTCAGGAAAAAATATGGTCATTCAATGAAATAGAGGACTTTCAAGTATTCTTAATGAAAAAAAAAACAGAGCTGAATAGAAAATTTGACTTTCAAATATAAGAAGCATGAGAAGGTAAGCAGGCAAAAGAAATCATAAGGAACTTATTACAATTGAACTCTTTATATTCCTACGTGGAAAAACAATAATTGTAACTCATGAAACTTGCCTCAGTATGAGGATAGTAGAAGGGAATATAAATACACTCACACACATATATGTATATATAGTAGGGCATATGTGTATATAAATATATATGTGACTGTGTGTATATGTGTATACATGTATATATAGACAGAGGGCACAGGATCAGTTGAATCTGAAGGGATGATATCTAAAAAATAAAATTAAGAGGTGAGAGAGGAATACAATGGGAGAAGGAGAAAGGAAGAGGTAGAATAGGGTAAATTATCTCATATAAAAGAGAAAAGAGAAAACTGTTACAATCATGGGGAATAACAGGAAGATGAAAGGGAATGGGTCAACCTTACTCTCATTGAATTTGGCTTAATGAGGGAATAACATAAACATTCAATTGGGTATCTTACCTTCCAGGTAAGTATGGGGGAAGGGGACAAGAGGGGGTGATGATAGAAGGGAGGGAAGATTGGATCAGAGGGTAGTTAGAAACAATCACTTTTGCAAAGGGACAGGGTCAAAGGATAAAATAGAATAAGTGGGGGACAGGAAAGGATGGAGGGAAATATAATAATTCTTTCAAAGTATAACTACCATGGAAATGTTTTCCGTAACTATAGATGTACAACGTATATTGAATTGCTTGTCTTCCCCATGAGAGTAGCTGAGGAAGCACAAAGAGAAAAAAATCTGGAAATTAAAGTTTAAAAAACAAATGTTAAAAAATTTATTTTACATGTAAGTGGAAAATAATATATACCAGCACTGGGATATATAGAGTGATATATCCATCAAGACATCCATCTTGCCCTAATAGAAAGGCAGAGGGGAATGGGGGAAGATATATGTAGCAGCAAGCACCCCAACATCCCCAGGGTGGCTGCCAACACAGGTTCTTACATCTGCTTCTGTAAAGGAAAGCAACTCAAAATTGGTTAACAAGCTCACTTTAATCAAACAAACATATATTACCTAGTTCAGGGGAAAAAGTTCACAGTATACAGACAGATCAAACAGACAGGCTTCCAAACTGTCCAACCTTTATCAATACAAAAATCACAGTTACCAGAGAGGGAAGCATCAACATCTGGGTTTTCAAAACCCAGGGGCTCTCAACGGCTTCCCAGAGTCTCATCTGGTCCAATCACACAACACTTCCCAAAGTGAGTCCCAAAGCAAAGCCTCTCATCAGGGTTTATATAGCCTTCTCCTGGTTCAGAGAATGTAACAACCTTCTTGACCCACTGCCCAATCACAAAGTATCAAGGTGTGGGCTTTCCTGAAAAACAAGCCTCCCACCACAGACTCCAGGTGCACTTAACCTAGGTGCAGGGAAGATCTTTAAATTTGCATTTCCATTACAATATAAGAGAGAGTGTATTGGGGAAAAGGGTATCCAGTAGCCTCACTACCTTGGGATGGGGAGAAAATTTGCAACTCAAAATCTTCTGGAAATGAATGTCGAAAACTAAAAATAAATAAAATTGTTTACAAAATTCAATTTCCTGGCATGTTACTGTACAGTCAGTTTCCACAAATACACAATAATGATGTCAGCATAACAGCTCCATAGCCCTTCCATTTAGTAGGCAACCTAATATCTCTTCTTTATCACACTTTCTTCTGGAATCAACCAAAAACTGACCTAGATCTGATGATGTGTTCATCAACCTCATCATCTATGAGCACATCCCTAGAATATGCTGCCCAGGTAAGTCAATTTATCCACCACATTAAAATATCTTCATTTGCTATAATCAGTGGGACCATGTATGGGTGTTGTAGTGCTGACTGTGAAAATGGTCTTTTCTCTTGGTGTTAGCTGTTAGGCCAAATTAACACAAACAGTGATCCTTACTCTGTTGCATCTCAGTCTCAGAAACTGAATGAAGTGCACAGTCATCTGCAAACAAAAAGTCATATACCAACTCTCCCTCCACTTTTTTCTTGACTTGTGGACTTTTTAAGTTAAAGAGTTACTGTGGTAGCTGACCTCATTACTATTTTTGTGCTCATTGAAGGTGTCTGATAACATCATGAAAACATCATTCCAAAAAGTGTGGTAGCAAGAACACAGTCCTCTTTTGCTCCTTTGGTGACTAGGAAAATGTGAGAGGGTGATCCATTTTCTAGCACCTTTGAAAGCACACTATCAGGAAACTGACATAAAATACTGATGAATTTCTCTAGGCACTTAAATTTTGACATAATTTTCTCTAAGCCTTCATGACTGACAATATTAAAAGCTTTGATCAGATCAGCAAATGTTTTGTACAGTCCTCTGTTCTACTCCTGGCATTTCTACTGGATTTGTCAGGTAAAAACACCATATTGATTATTCTTCAGCCCTTTCTGAAGCTAAACATCTTGAGTAGATGACAGTCTCCCATGTTCCAGATTAACTGATTAAGGAGGACTGTGGCAACAATCTTACTTGCAGTGACTAAAAGAGAGACAAACCCTGTGATTGTCATAAGACAACCTATTTACTTTTCCTTTACAAAGATGAATAATGGAGGCATCCTTGGACTCCTGGGGAATAACATCCTCTTGCCATGTAACCCAGAACATTTCATTTAGTTTAGTATGAGCAGTGGACTTCCTATCTTGTAAACTTCAACTGAAATAGAATCAGCACTCGGTTCTTTGTCATATGAGAGGATCCTTATGGAATTCAAATCATTTTCTTCAGTTGGAAATTTTGCTAGAAAAGAAATGATTTCAACTTGATGTATACCAAATCAATAAAAAATCTCATGGAGGATATTGCTTCAATTGAATCTTGAAGGAAATCAAAGATTACAAGAATATAAAGTAAGAAGGAAGTCCATTCAAGCCAGAGGGGCGTCCAGTACAAATACAAAGAAATGGAAGGTAGAGCATCACTATCATCATCATCACTAACATTCAGATAGTTCTTTAAGGGTAGCAAAGGACTTTGCAAATGTTAGCTTATTTTATTTTCACAAAAACCTGGAAGGTAGGTACTATGATCATCCATATTTTACAAATAAGGAAACTAAGACAATACCGAGGTTATTTAAATTGGCCAGGTCACATAGCTAGTAAGTGTCTGAGGTCTAATTTTAATTTGTCTTCCTTACTCCAGACCCAATGCTCTCTACCAACTGCAGCATGTCAGTATGCCAGTATAACTGCAAGGTAGAGAGAATAGAAGGTAGTAGTATGTTAAAAGACCAGAAAGGCATGAGGAGGAAAGATAGAGAGGAGAATTGAATACATGATGGTTTTCATATTTGATTCAAAAGGTAATAGAGGAACACTGAAAGTTATTGAGTAGGGGTAGATCTGTACTTGAAGAAAAACACTTTCATGGTGGAGGATGAGTTGACCTGGATAGAGACATTAGTCAGAGGGACCAATTAGGACTTGAAATATTTCAGAAAAGAGTTGATAATAGATTTCAGGTGGTGACTATATGAATAAACAAAACAGATTACATTTGAAAGATAAAATGAAAAGAAAGGATTTGATAACCGATTGGAAATTTAGGGAGAGTGAGAATGAGGGTAAAGACTGACATCAAGGTTGTGTATCTGGGTAACTCAAAGCCAGTTGTCATTGTTGATAAAATTGTCAAAGTTAGGAAAATTGGTGAGCTTGAGAGGGAGAATAATGCATTTATTTAATAAACAAATTGAACTTGATAGTACTCAGGAATAACCAGTTCAAAATGACCCATAAGCGCTTTGAAATGTGAGAGTAGAGTACAGGAAATAGCCTAAGCATGGTTATATAGATATTGTAGTCATGCATAGAGATGAGAGCAAAATCCATGAACACTGATGAGGTAATCAAGTAAAAAAATGTTAAGAGAAAATAGTATCTACTATAAACCTTGGGGCTAAGAATCAAGAAAAGACAGTGCCTATGGGGAGAGGATGGCTAGCCATATCAAATGCTTTACTGATATCAAAATTATAAGGATTAAGAAAGGTCATTGGATTTGTCATTGCTTAAAATGTAGAGATCAGTTTGAGTGATGAGTTCTAATGCCAGATGGATATCAAATAAGAAAAGAAAGATGGAAAGGAAATGGATCCATTGAGTGTGGGTGGCTTTTTCAAAGAGTTCACCTAAAGAGATACTCTTCAGGCTTGTTATTCTATAACTCCCTTTTGCCTCATTAGGTAAATTTAACAATTCATCAGATTATCTTGACTTCTCAAGAGTCAAACTCTTTGATTTCCTCCCTCCACCCTCCAACTTATTTTCCACCACATAATTATTTGGAGGAGCAAATGAAATAGCAGATGGGAATTTCCAATTGAGAAGCACTATGTAAGACAATACTGTTATTAGTAGGATACTGTGGTGATTTTGCACTGAATTTGGATAGCAAGCAGCCTTGGATTATCAAATATTATCTTTTATTTTATTCATTCATTTCTTTATTTATTTATCTATTTATTTATTTTTACTTTTTTTGCCTCTGTGACCTTCATTACAAATTTTCTGGACTTTAGTTTCATCTCTGATATGAGGGGGTTGGATTAGATTACCTCTAATGTCCTTTCCACCTATAAACTAATGAATCTATAATTTTCCAACGAAGATAGAACTTAATCCATTATTTGACAATTGACCTTTCATGACCTTATGATTGCACCATATTTGGCTCCATTATTCTGGGACCTGGAATAGAGATTGAGCAGAGTAAAGAAAATCTGATACAAAACAGTCTTTTACAAGTACCAATTACCTAGCCAGTACATCTGATGTTTCATCTAATATTATCAGATAACTAATGACTGAGCACAAAGGATTTGAGGTAGTTCAGCTTCTCTGCTATGAAAACATGAGCTGATTAGAATGTTAATATTCACAGAAAATTTGAAGCTTCTCAAATGATCATATCATCCTTCCAATAGAGAGACAGTGAAGGCACAAATAGCTCCTCTTTAATGCACACACTGGTTCACTTTTCAGGCAATAACATTTTATTTACAGCGTGTTTTGACAGCTTTTGCTGATTTGTTGAGGCATACCATTTAGACTATTTAAAGATATTGTTTCTAGCTAAAGAGATTTTCTAGCTCATGCTTATTTTTCCCCATTTCCAGAGTTGTTGACTGCCTTCATAATCAAATGACTTTGAGGAACAATTTTTTTTTAAAATTTCATTTAAAACTTTCATATGCAATTTTGTTCAGTTCCTCTTAAATATACTGCTCTCATTTTCTTTTTTTTTAAACAAATGCTTTATTAACTTCTGTTTTACATCATTCATTTCTGCCATATTTTGAGTTACAATCATTTTCCCCCCATTATTCCCCTACCCAACCTCCCAGAATAGTAATCCCACAAGATATCGCTTCCTCCAATCTGCTCTCTCCCATACCTTCTCCCATACCCCCATCGACTTTTCCATTAGAGGAAGGTGAGTCTTTGCATCCCAATGCCTGCACATCTTATCTCCCTATTACAAGCAAAAGAGTATTAATAATAGTATTTATATATATTTGAAACATTTAATGTTACGACCTCAAATTTCAGATCCATTTCCTTCCTCCCTTGTCACCCATTCCCTCTTGGGAGATAAGTAATTCAGTATATGTTGTACATGTCTAGCTATGGAAAACATTATCATAGTAGATATATTGTACAAGGCTACTTATAATTCGCTCCCACTCATCCCACCCCCCACCTGGTCCATTCCCTACATGATCCTGTCCCTCTTTTATAGTGGGTACTTCCAACCTCCCCTCACCCCAAGGATGCCCTCCCATCCATCATCCCTCCTCCCATCCCCCTTCCCCTATCCTGCTGCAGGTTGAGATATCCCATTTAGTATGTATGTCATTTTCTCCCTGAACCAAATTCAATGTGAATGTGGTTTTGCCTTTTTAGCCTTCCTTATTCTCCCCCTCTTTTGCAACCACGTCCCCTTGCTTCTTCTGCATGGGATAGTTTACACTACCCTGTCTCTCCCCATCTCCTCTTGCCACGTTCATCTCTCACCTCATAATTTCATCCCTTGAGTATTCTCCCTTCCCAACAAATTCAACTTACGCCCTCTATCCATATATAACTGTAACCATATACACACACATTCACATATGTATTCATATGACCACACCCCCTTCTTCCATTATTTTCTTAGTGAGAAAGATATCATCATTCCCAGTTATTGCTTTTCCATATAGGAATGTAAATAGTTCAACTTTGATAAGTTCCTTTTGATTTCTTTTCCCTGATTACCTTCTCAGGCATCTCTTGCTTCTTGGGTCTGGATGTCAAATTTTCTATTCAATTCTGGTTTTTTCCTCAAGAATGCTTGAAAGTCCTCTATTCCACTGAATGACCATATTTTCCCCTGAAACAAAATACTCAGTTTTGCTGGGTAGGTGACCCTTAGGTTCATTCCCAGTTCTTTTGCCCTCTGAAATATCATATTCCATGCCCTTCGATCCCTCAGTGTAGAAGCTGCCAGGTCCTGGGCTATTCTGATTGTGTTTCCACAATATTGAAATTGTTTCTTCCTGGCTGCTTGGAGTATTTTCTCCTTGCTCTGGGGATTCTGGAACCTGGCTATAATATTCCTGGGAGTTTTCTTTTTGGGATCTTTTTCAGGAGGTGATCGGTGGATTCTTTCAACCTCTATTTTGCCCTCTGGATCTAAAACATCAGGGCAGTTTTCCTTGAGAATTTCTTTAAGGGTGATTTCTAGGTTCTTTCCTTGATCATGGCTTTCAGGTAGTCCAATAATTTTTAAATTGTCTCTCCTGGATCTATTTTCCAGGTCAGTGGTTTTCCCATGAGATATTTCACATTGCCTTCTAGTCTTTCGTTTGTTTGGATCTGCTTAACAGCATCTTGATTTCTCATAAAGTCATTAGCTTCCATTTGCTCCAGTCTAACTCTGAAGGAATGAATCTCCTCAGTGAACTTTTGAGATTCTTTTTCCATCTGGCAAATTTGACTTTTTAAGGCATTCTTCTCCTCATTGCCCTTTTGGGCCTCCTTTGCCATTTGAGTTAGTCTATTTTTTAAGGTGTTGTTTTCCTCAGTCAGGCTGTTGACCCTCATTTCATACTTTTCCTGCATCCTTCTCATTTCTCTTTCCAATTTTTCCTCCACTTCTCTTATTTGATTTTTAAAGTCCTTCTTAAGGTCCTCTATGGCCTGCAACCCGCTCCTGTTTTCCCCTGGGGCTTTTGGAGCAGGACTTCTGACCTCACAGTCCTTTTCCCACTCTATGCCCCTAAAATAGGAGTCTAGGGTTGCATTTTTCTGTTTCCTTTGCCTTGGCATGTTGCCACTTAATTACTTGACTTTTGGGCTTGTTGCCACACTATGGCTTTAAGGCCAGATAGAGGAATTTTCATCCCGAATGTGTGGGGGCAACTTCCGTTTCTGGCAAGCTGTAAACCCACCCACGACTTCCACCCTAGATCACAATCCAGATCCAGGGAGGTTAAAGCAAGAGCGATTACCCCCCAAGACTGATCGCTGGATCTCCCTACAATTAATTGCAGGCTGGGAGCTGGAGCTGCCTCTGAAAACTACAAAATGGCATTTGTCCTCAGCGGCTTCTAGCCCCCAGGGGAGGGAGCTGACGCATTCCCTAAATACCAGACCCAAAGTCCATAGGACACTAACCTCTTACTTTGTCCTAGGCATGTCTATGTTGATAATTCTGGAGTCACCACAGCTCCTGGTGTTCTGGGGTTCCTCCAGCTGGCTGCTGGCCCTGCCGCCCTGGGGCTAAAACCTCGGCTCATGCGGACCTGGGCTCGGCTCAGCTCGGCTCCTGCGCTCTGCTCGCTGCATGCTGCCAGGTCCCAGACCACTGCGCTGGTCCTTCCTGCAGGGCTGCTGGGCTGTCCTCAGCGGGAGTTTAGCTTCTCTGTGTCGTTCTGTGGGTGCTGGGGCTCCAGAAGTTGTTCAGAGTCCCCTTTTACATAGTTTGGGGGGAATCTGGGGGGAGAGTGGCTTGGATGAGCTGTTTCTACTACGCCATCTACGACATTCTCCCTGCTCTCATTTTCTTTCAAATATTCACTTAACCATATGCATTTTGGTAGTTTTAATATTATTTAAGTTTCACTTATATAATTGACGTACTTAATTATTATAGTAGGTATAATAAGAGATCTGATCTTGGAATCAGTTAAATCCTAGCTTAGCCATTTAGTAGCTAGGAGTACTTTGAAAAGTCACTTAAGAGTTTTCTTTCTCAATGTCCTTATCTGTAAAATGGTGAGTTTTAATAGCCACTACCTCACAGGGGTTTTTGTGAAGATTGAATAAGATATACAAAGTGTTTTGAAAATCTTGAAGCACTGTATTAATATTTTTATTATTTTTATTTTCCATTGTTGTCATAATAATATTGTCTATGTTTTTTTTTTTTCTGTTAGGTTTGTATTAGTGTTAGGTATATATACTAAGTTGTAAACTCAGACAAAGGTGACTCCACTGGGGTTTACAGAGGTTTGTTTTGGATATTTGGCTTTGAGTATCTTCTAACTTTCTCAGTATTGTTCTATCCTTCTTATCACCTCAACACTGGAATTCAACACCATTTTTCAAGGATGATAGCATTTCATGGTACAAAAGCTTGTGACAGTATAAATAATAAAATATCTTCATAAAGGAAAATGAACATGAATCTATTAGTGATGTTCATTTTTCTCAAAGTAGTAGAAAAGTAGTAATGGGTTATTTTACATCTCCTGTTGGGTATGGTACAAAAAAAGCGCTACAGATATTTAGGAAGAATTGATTATCATTTTGAGCTTAATTTGATTTTTATCTTGATTGTCTTACTTAAATGAAGTACCAGATCTGTAGCCAGGAAGACCTAAGTTTAAGTCCAACCTCAGACACTAAGTAGCTGGGTATCCCTGAGAAGTCACTAAACCTCTCTCAGCCTCAGTTTCTCCTTCCATAAAATAGGGATAATGACAGCATTTACCTTTCATGGTTACTGTTAAGAATGAGATAATATTTATAAAATGCTTTGAAAACTTAAAGAAAATTAGAGAAGTTTTTGTCATCATTGTCTACCTTCTCCTCTTCTTCCTCTTTTTAATTTTATGTTGCCTTTACCATTAGAATCTGGGTTTTTTTGGGGTAAGGAGCTTATTTTTCTTTTTCTTTTTCTTTTTTTTTTGGACCACCATTTCTTGGGAAAATGCCTGGCACATAATAAATGCTTAATAAGTGCCTGTTGACTGACATTTTATAATTTTGTTTTCAAATAAAGACCCAGTTTAAATGAATTGTTCATGGTCACACAGGTGGCAGCAGTGCAAGATATCAACCCAGTATCTCATGACTCTCAATAAAATGCTCGTTGTAGGTAATGCAAGTCAGTATTTTCATTTCTTATTTCTTTTCCTGAAGTTTGAAGACAAAAAGAAAAAGGGAACACTAGACATAAGAGAAAATATAGGACTCCAAGTATTTTAATTTTCTTCTTTATTTATCATGCTAGGATAAAAGATAGTGACTACCTCTTGGAAGACAGATGCTAAATGCATAAAGCATACAATAAGTCTGAATATGTTAATCATCTACTCAAGTAAATGAAATGGCTCCATATTGCCTTTAGCATAAGATAGAAGTTATCATTAAGAATTCTTCAAAATATTATCCCCCTTCCCATTTTTCTAAACTACCTTTTCATTACTTATTTTAATGTTTCCTACATTTCAGCCAAATAGGCCTACTTGTTGTTCTCCACATGACATTTGATTACTCATTTTCATTCCTTTGCACAGGTTGTTACACATACTGGGTATGCACTCTTTTTTGCCTTCCACCTCTTGGAACACCAGACTTCCATAAGAGATCAACTCAAGTGTCATCTCAAATGAGAGGCCTTTCCTCATTTCTCCAGTTGTGTGCTTCTCTGTATTCCTTTATATAAATCTTTACAATTTTGTCTGAAGGTAACATATTTCCAAATAGTAGTATGTAATCTTCTTTGAGAGGAGTTACAGTTGTGTTTTTATATTTCTTACCAGAGTATCTGGCACAGTGCCTAACATGTAATAGGTATTTAAGATTTGTTTTTGGACAGTTGGTCAAGATGGCAGAGTAGAAACAAGACTTTGCAGTGACTCCAGCTTCCACATTCACTAATCCATGTAAAAGGGCACCCTAAACAAACTTTGGAGCTACAGAACATACAAAATGACACAGAGAAGCTAACCTCTGGTTGAGGACAGCTGGGCAGCCCGGCAGGGAGCGGCCACCACTGCACTCTGGGAGCTGACCCCAGCCCTGCATGACCAGCAGCCAGCTGGAGGGACTCCAGAACACCAGCAGCTGTGGCCATTTCCAGAATTATCAACACATAGATGCTAAGGACAAAATGAGAGGACCATGAAGTGTGGACTTTGGGACGAATAGTGGGGAGAGTATCAGCCTCTTCCCCACAGTGTGAGAAGCTGCTGAGATGCTTAGGTGCAGGTGGTGCCATGTTGCAGCTTGTGCCATGTTGCAGCTTCAGCTCCTGCCCTGCAAACTGTAGGGGGATCCTGTATTCAGTCTGAGGAGTAATCCCTCTTGCTTTAACCTTCTTAGATCTGGATTGCGATCAGGGGTGGAGGTCCTGGGGTGTATGACCAGCTTGCCAGAGCATGTGGAGGCTTCAGAAAGGGAACCCAACTAATACTTCTGGCAGTTGAGAAAACTGCAGCATTTGGGGAGGAAGCTCCCCTGTCTGGTGGCAGAGTCCTACTGTGGCAACAAGCCCAGAAGTCAAGTAATTGAGTGGCAACATGCCAAAGCAAAGGAAACAAAATAAACAGAAAAATTCAACATTGGACCACTATTTTGGGGGCAAAGTAGATCAGGGCAGGGAACAGGAGGACAATAATGGGGTCAGAACTCCTGCACCAAAACATTCAAATGAAAATGCAAGCTGGTTGCAGGTCATAGAGGACCTTAAGAAGTAGATAAGAGAAGTGAAGGAAAAATTGGGAAGAGAAATGAGAAAGATGCAAGAAAAGTATGAAATGATAGTCAACAGACTGACTAAGGAAAATACTGCCCTAAAAATAGACTAACTCAAATGGCAAAAGAGGCTCAAAAAGGCAATGAGGAAAGGAATGCCTTAAAAGGCCGAATTTGCCAGATGGAAAAAGAATCTCAGAAGCTCACTGAGGAGAATCATTTCTTCAGAATTAGACTGGAGCAAAGAGAAGCTAGTGACTTTTTGAGAAATCAAGATGCTGTTAAGCAGATCCAAACAAATGAAAGAATAGAAGGCAATGTGAAATGTCTCATGGGAAAAAAACCACTGAACTGGAAAATAGATCCAGGAGAGATAATTTTAAAATTATTGGAATACCCAAAATCCAAGATCAAGGAAAGAACATAGAAATCATCCTCCAAGAAATTCTAAAGGAAAACTGCCCTGATGTTTTAGAACCAAAAGGCAAAACAGAGTTCGAATGAATACATCGATCACCTCATGAAAAAGATCCCAAAGAGAAAACTCCTAGGGATATTATAGCCAAGTTCCAGAATTCCCAGATCAAGGAGAGAATATTACAAGCATCCAGGAAGAAACAATTTAAATATTGTGGAAACAATCAGGATAACACAGGATCTGGCAGCTTCTACACTGAGGGATTGAAGGCCCTGGAATAAGATATTCTGCAGGTCAAAGAACCTGGGAGTAAAACTAAGAATTACCTATCCATCAAAACTGAGTATTATGTTTCAGGGGAAAATATGGTCATTCAGTGGATTAGAGACTTTGAACTATTTTTGAAGAAAAAACCATACTTCAATAGAATATTTGACATTTAGATACAAGAAGCAAGAGAAGCATGAGAAGGTAAACCGGGAAAAGAAATCATAAGAAACTTATCAAAATTGAATTATTTACATTGCTACATGGAAAAAATGAAAATTGTAACAGATCGGAGCGTATATAGGTGTAAGAATACATATGTGAATTTGTATACATATATATATGTTTACATGTATACATAGATAGAGGGCACAGGACCAATTTATTAAGAAGAGTTGATACTTAAAATGTGAAATTAAGAGGTGAGAGAGGAATATAATGAGAGGTTATGGGGAAAGACAGAATGGGGCAAACTATCTCATATAAAAGAGGCCAGGGAAAATGGGTACAATATAGGGGGAGAACAGGAAGGCACAAGGGAATGTGCCAATCTTATACCTATTAAATTTGGCTCAGTGAACAAATGTCATACACATGAAATGGGGTATCTCACCCTGCAGGAGAGTAGGTGGGAAGGGGTTGAGAGGGGAGATGATGGAAAGGAGGGCAGGCTGGGTGGGAAGGAAGTAGGAAGCACACATTTTTGAAAAGGGGCAGGACAAAAGTAGAACAATAGAACAAGTGGGAGGTGGAATAGGAGGGAGCATAATATAATCAGTCTTCTACAATATATATATACTATGGTAATGTTTTGAATTAACTATACATGCACAACCTTGATTGAATTACTTATCTTCCCAATAAGGGTGGTGACAAAAGAGGAAGGGGATGAATTTGGATTTCAAAGTTTTAAAACCAAATGTTTAATATATATATATATATATATTATTAATAATATTTTACATGTAATAAGGAAATAAGAGGAGGGGATATCCTGGGGTCTGCTATTTTGAGGAGGTGGGTAGCGGAAAAACGGGGAGAAAATTTGTAACAAAAAACTGGCAGAAATGAATGAAGTAAAACAGAAGTTATAAAGCTTTTTTAAAAAAAGGAAATGTTTTTAATTGAATCAAACTGACTGCATCCTGAGATTATAGAAGAATGGATGGATTGCTGGTTAGCTTTAATTTTGTATATGATGAATCGGGATACATTTTTTTCAATTTGTTGCTTTTTCTATTATTTTTTTTCTTTTTGATTGCTGATTTAATTATTATTTTTATAGTATTGAAATTGTTTTCAAAGATAATTTTCTTCAGGAATACTATCATTTTAAAAACCAGGCTGTGAATTTAAAACAGTATGCTGTTTTGTTTTGTTTTTAAACATCAACAAACTATGCCTCTGTATTGTATGACTTGCATTCAAAACCATGTCTACAAAACATCTGCTATTGGAGATTATTTTTATGATGAACAGACTACACAAAATTTCTCACTGAAAACACATTCTATTGTTTCTCAAAAAACAAATATGGATCATAACAGGATAATCTTTCATTAAGTGATGTATAAATTATTAAGCTCTTTCTCAGTCTGGGTCAGAGTTCAGACTATTAGCAGAAGCAATGGTGCTTGAAAAGTATTGCTGAGTTACCTGACATTTTTGATAGAAATTTCATGAAGCACAGTAACTTCTGGGCAGTATTTCTAAGCTTAAAGAGAAAAAAAATATTTCATATTCTGGCAAAGTTGCAAATATCAAGAGCTAACTTCTTATTAAAGCTTTAATGAGGTGTCAATGCATACTGCTTACATAATTTCCCATCCTTCATATTTTCCTTCAGACAGAGGAAAATTATTTTCTACCATACATTCCAACTTTTATGTCTTTCCTTAGAACTTTTCTTTGTAGCTAATATTTTGGTAGGCACTTGGCCTTGTTTCCATCCTTTAGTTGGGGACCATCTAAACCAGGAAAGCAAAAGTATTTCATCTAAAGTTTATCAGGGAGAGAAAGGGATAGGAAATTGATTAATTTTATAGGTCTTGTTCTTAATTACATATATATATATATTTTTTTTTCTGAACAGTTCCACAGAAAGTCTAAATGACTGAAGCTTCTGTTTACAGCAAGTGTGATTTAACAAGTATCTGCTACCTGCCAATGAAAGGTAGTTGATTAAGTTCGCTTACACTGTGAGAAAAGACAAGTATAAGAGAAATTTGTATAAGAAAAACTAAATCTGTATAAGAAAAATTAAGTCTCAAGTCAAGACTCCAAGGAACTGAAATTCTAAAACCCATATTTGGAAAATCTATTATCTGAAAGTGTTGGCTGATAAATGAGCTACCAACAAGTAAAACATATCAGTGACCTACAGGGATTGCACTGTTTTTGTTTCTCCTAGTGCTAAATTGAGAGTTATATATTGACCACAATATAGGTCAGTTTTATAAATTATTATGATACTCTAAGAGGATTGGAACACAAACCTTATTCAAAAACAACCCACAATAACTACAATAACTAAAAATAACATTTAATTAATTACCTTAATATCGAATCCAGAATTGGCCGTGTTAAAAGCAAAGAATTCCAGCGAAGAGAAATACTTTTATGATAATTTGGTCAACTCATATGCTTTGTTTTGAAATGCAATGTTAAGCTTATAGTTATTTGAATCTTATCTCTTTTCTTTTGTCATCAGAATTTGAGTACCAAAAGCCACTGATGATAATTTCCTTCAAACTGCCCACTCACATGCTTTAGGTAAATGCTAACACTTTCCTTGTCTGTATGTAAAGATCACTTTTTAAATAATGTTAAAATCATATTTATCTTTTTGCTCAAAAATTTCCAATATTCTCATAGTGTTTAGAGCAAGGATGTTCAACTTTTTTGTGCATACACACACACACACACACAAACACACATCCTAAGTTTTTCTGCCCTTATTCATATGTGTTCTTTTTACATCTATTTTGCCCTGAAATGCAGCACTCATGCACATTTCATACCATATTCCTCAAGAAACTTTATATTCCTAGCCTGGCAATATCCTTCATTCCTCTGAAATCTCAGCTTATTTTATCTGTACTACTTAAGTGTTGCTTCTTTCTTTATCATTCATTCATTTGTGTTCATATCTTACCTATATTCCTAGATAATAAGGTCCTTAAAGAGAGGGACCTAATTTAACTTTGCATCTCTCTTAGGTTTAGCAAAGTGCTTTGAACAGAGTAGGAGAGAAGGAATGGAGGGAGGAAGGTAGTCAGGCAGGAAGGAAAGAAGAAGGGAAAGAAAGAAACATATTTTAACTGTCTGCAATGTACTATTTTCTGGAGATCCAAAAAAGAAAAAAAGGACAAAAGAGAGTCTGTACCCTTCTAAAGATCACAATTTAATGCAGGAACTAAACGTCTTAATAGGGAAAGACAATACACAAAAATAAGCCAAAAAGCAGAAAGGGAGGGGAAGGGAAAGTTGTAGTTTTAAAGCCCCAAAATTCAAAAATAGGTCCTATAGAAAAATAGTTGCCTAAAAATTTTGTTGTATTTGAATATGCAGTCTCTTTTACATGCACAATTTGTTTCTCTTTCCTATTGACATGTGTGTTAAAACCCCAGAGCCTACTGAACAATTTCCCTTGGTCTTCAGATTGTCCTTTCCATAAGCTCCATTTTAGGTTGCACCTTACTGACTCTTGATTTCTCTTATTCCTGCTTTTTTAAAATTTCTAGTTAATTCTGACTCTGGCTCCGAATGTGTTCCATATTGACTTCTCATCAAATCTATTACTATTCCTTGGCATGCATCAATTTTCTAGACCTAAGTCCTGGGGCTTTGTGTCCCACAGACTGATAGCTTCAAATTTAGCAATATGGCTCTTTCTTTTCCTTTAGACCATATCCCTTGTTTTTCTTTCCAAATGACTTTGAATTCCTTTCCACGGGATTCACAAAATATTAACTTTGCAGAAGTCCCTAGCTATTCTGTGTGTCTCAACCAATTTGGAAATTGCAATCTAGAAACAAATGGTAATGAGAAAAAATATTTTCCCAGAAAAGTCTTAGCATGACAGATAATGCCCAAGTACAATGTTGGAAAGGCCTGAAAAAATGTTTGTAACATTAGCATTTCAGTTGGGTTCATTAGGATTTACATGTGGCCAAAACTGGTGCTGGTAATTGGTTCTTTCTGGACTTGTTTTCTTGGTTAATAGTACCTTCCAACAGACATATACTGGCATGTTTCTATTATGAAAAAAAAATTAAGATGCAGATTGAGTCCTATAAGTGCATTTTGGTTCCTCTGAAACATCTTTCACTCTATATCATTGCCATCAATAACATCTCATTTAGAAAATACTTAACATAGAGGCAGTCAGGTGGCATAGTGAATAGAGCACCAGCCCTGGAGTGAGGAGGACCTGAATTCAAATCCAACTTCAGACATGTAACACAACACTTATCAGCCATGTGACACTGGGCAAGTCATTTAACCCCAATTGCCCCACCAAAAAAGCAAAAAAGAAAATACTTAGCATAGTTAAAGTATTCAGATTTTCTTCAGCTATAGATAACTAAGAAAAGTAGGGCTATCTCAATAACTGTATTCATTAGTTAATATAGTCTAAGGAGGGTTGTATCAATTATTTGGGGAAAGTTAAAAACTATGGTTGGGTGATTTCTTGAAGCCTTTTAAGAACTGCTATCCAACCTTTGTTGTACATTCAACCCTCACCTATAGCTCCAAGAAGTTTTAACATTTACAATGGCTATACTCTCATAAATACCATCTCAGCAGGCCAGCTCAACTAAGTTGAGGGTTACCAATAGGATACAAACCTGTCAGTGGGTCAGGAGGCTGTTTACCCCAAGCATGTGAAGACTTGCCCCACTGTAATAGGCAGATAAGAACAATTTGTTTAGGTGGCCATGAAGGTGGCTGAAGCAGGCATTATGGAATCCTTAGAGTTTAATCAGACATTGAAGACATCAAGGTCATCCAATAAATCCCAGTTTTCTTGACTTTTGTCCTGTCACTGGTCTTGGGTGACTCTGAAAGAGAGAGTGAGGCTTATGACTGTGCAACTCTAACTTAAATACAATTCATTCTAGAGTTAAGAAATGACCTGTGATGTCAATAGTCTTCTTCAAAAAACAAAGGACAAACAACAAGTGTAAGGAGTCTGTGTTCCCCATTAAAATAATTTTTAACCTACATTAGATGTCTAAATGTATAGAAAGCTTGAAGGCAGGTCTCAATCGATATTACTTGAATCTTGTCCTCTTCTCTGGAAAGGAGACTCTGATTCCTGTCTTTACGACAAAAAGAGAACTAGTCACAATTGTGGATAATGTTCTCCTCTAAGAGTGGAAGTGTTTCACTAAAGTTTTATCAGATTGTCTCCAATATAGCTTGGCAAGGGGCATAAATTATTTTTTATCTTCATCAAGTCACATTCCTAGTCACTAACTCTTTTTTAAATTAAATTATTTATTTTTGGCTTTCAACATTCACTTCCAAAAGTTTTTAATTTTCGTTCCCTCCTTCCCCCTTCCCTCCCCAAGATGGCTTGCAATCTGATATGGGCTCTACACATTTTCACATTAGTCATGTCACATAGAAGAATTATAACAAATGGGAAAAACCATTAGAAAGATAAAAGCAAAATAAAACAAAACAAAAAAGAAGAGTATGCTTCATTCTGCATTATGACTCCATAGTTCTTTATCTGGATATGGTTGGAATTTTCCATTGTGTGTCCTTTGGAATTATTTTAGGTCTTTGCATTGCTGAGAAAAGCTAAATCTATCAAAATCAGTCCTCATACACTGTGGCTATTACTGTGTACAGATGTTCTCTTGGTTCTGCTCCCCTCACTCAGCATCAGTTCATATAGGTTTTTTAAGGTTTCCCTGAAATCCCCCTGTTCATTTCTTATAGCAAAATAGTATTCCATTTCCTTCATATACCACAACTACTTTAGCCAGTCCCCAATTGATGGGCATCCTCTCAATTTCCTGTTGTTGGCCACCACAAAAAGAACTGCTATACATATTTTTGTAAATGTGGGTCTTTTTCCCATTTTTGTGATCCCTTTGGTATAAAGCCCTAGAAGTGGTATTGCTGGATCCAAGGGTATGCACAATTTTGTAGCCCTTTGTGCAGAGTCCCCAATTGCTCTCCACAATAATTGGATCAGTTCACATCTCCACCATCAATGAATTAGTGATATAACACTTCCAGATCTTCTCCAACATTTATCATTTTCTTGTTTTTCCATGTTAGTCAATCTGATCAGTGTGATGTGGTATCTCAGAGTTGTTTTGATTTGCATTTCTCTAATCAATAATAATTTAGATAATTTTATATGATTGTAGATAACTTTAATTTCTTTCTCTGAAAACTGCCTGTTCATATTCTTTGGCCATTTATCAATTGGGGAAGGACATATTCTTGTCAATTTGGGTCAGTTCTCTATGTATTTAGAAATGAGACCTTTAACAGAGACACTGATTGTAAAAATTTTTTCCCAGTTTTCTGCTTCCCTCCTAGTCATGTTTGCATTGACTTTGTACAAAATCTTTTCAATTGAATAAAATCAAAACTATCCATTTTGCATTTTATAATTTTCTCTATCTCTTGTTTGTTTGTAAATTCCTCCATTCTCCATAAATCTGTCATACAAACAACTCCTTGCTCCCCTAATTTGTTTATAGTATCAGCATTTATTCCTAGATCATGCACCCATTTGGACTTTATATGGTGTCAGATACTGATCTCTGCTGGTCACTTACTTTTAAAAGGCAATTATTCCTCAAGTTCACAATCATCTGTATAGTTTCTTCCAACTGAAGGCTATTTAAATGAAAGGATCGTTAGAAACAGTAAAAGACAAGTAAGTTTATTTTTCCAAGTAGACAGAAAAAAAGAAAATAAAAGTTTTAAAGATTAGAAAGACTAGAAAATACATAAAGAATGCCTTCATTAGATGGGATAAAGATCAAGAGAAAGGTTCTCATCAAGTGGTGTGCTGACAAATTCTTAACAAATGACTATCAAAAATGTTTGCAAGACACATTTTTAAGTTTATTCCACATCGTCAAACACATTCTCTATCACTTTTTAAAATTTGACAACAAAACAGTAAATCAAACTCTGATCTCTATTATTTTGGACCTACAAAGTATAAATTCTCACACTCAAAATTGTGGCATTTAAAAAGATAAAGATATATAATTTCTGAATAATTTAATCATTTTACTAATAATGCAATGTTTAATAATAAAAGATGGTCATTTGTCTGTCTCTCCCTTAGACCAAAGACCTCTCAAGATGGTGGGTTCCCAGTTTATGTGGCCTTTGAAGAGTTGATGCTACTGAGGGCAGTAATAAATTCTCATTGGTTAACAATAAATGAGAAAATGAACATTACAATAAGGGTCTTGGAGTATATAACTTGGATCACTCAAATCTTGACGAAAGAGACTTACCAATATCCCTATCACCCTTCTGACAAAAGAAAGGATCCACATTTTCCCAGATCTGTTTAAACAAACACAACAATCAGGAATGTACCCATTAGCACAAACTTAGAATTTATTTTACTGTATTTGATTAGATTTTACCCATCCTGGCTGGATATATCTCTTAAAGAGATTTGCTACACCAGCTGATTTCTGGATGAGGAAGTAGAAAAGGTGAAAAACCTTGGTTCCAATACAATAGTTATTAATCCCCCCCAAAAAATAATCATTTCTCACAAAATATGGCAAACAACTTTAGCATATCCAATTTCTCTAGGCAGGAAAACTAGAAATCAGGGACATATTGAAGGAACAAATTTCCGACATATTTGCTGCTTCAGAATTTTCTTTTTTTGTATCTCTCTCTATCACTTTCTCTCTGATTTTCTATCTCTCTGTCTCATCAAAGAGATTCTTTGATCATATTTTTCTCTATAGGAAGGAATAAAAATGTCTTTCCTTTCCTAAGCAATTTTGATATCTCCAGTCCTCATGCAGTCCAAAGAATCAAGTCATCAATCTTTCCACCAACAACTAGCAGAATTCTATGCAAAATGATTCAGTCATGGCTGGGAACTTGGTTTTCATTTCAAAGAACAATTGCATATAAAAGACGAACCTTTCTAAGACTAAATAAGTGGATGTTTTAATTGTTTTAGTCATTGAGTTGTTTAGTCCTGTCCAGGTCTCCATGACTCTATTTATTTTATTATTTGTTTTGGCAAAGATACTGGAGTGGTTTGTGATTTCCGTTTTCAGCCCTTTTTATATATATAAGGAACGGAGGCAAACAGGATTAAATGACTTGCCTAGGATCAAGCAACTAGTAAGTGTCTGAGGTCAGATTTTATTCATGTCCTCCTGATGACAGTTTGTCTATCTCTCTGTCTAATCTTTTGATTTTTCAGCATCATTATTTTAACAAATTCCTTTCTTCTAATTTCCAGGAAGGGGAAAAAATACCAAATAAAGAAAACAGCAAGCACTATTTCTCTTTTAAATGATGGAATAGAGAGAAATGAAGATTTTTCCAATGGACAGCTTATGGAATTTAATAACCAACTCATTTCAGAGTAATGATTTATTTCATAAATGATCTAAGTAGATCTAATTTTAACTTATGACAAAAATAGGAACTACTATTTAGAAGTTTTATATAAATGTGGGAGAACTCTTAGGAGCTTATTTAGCAAAAATCTCCCATTTCACATAGAAACTGAGGTCTGAAAAGGTCACATACCTTGTGTAATGATGTAAAAATGGTGTGGGGAAGAACCAGAATTTGAACCTGTTGCAGGTCTTTATCATTTCATAACTAGTCTACTGAGATAATCAGCTAGTTGGTCTGTCTACCTCAAACCCCTCTCCATTCTAATTCATCCTCTAGCCACTAAAGTGATCCAGCACTTAACACAGTGTCTGGAATATAATAAGCATTTAATAAATATATACTGATTTTTTCTAAAACATTGTTTTAAAAAAAAAAGTCACCTCCCTTCTCAACAGACTCCAGTGACTTCCTATCATCTCCATGGTCAAGTACAAATCTGCTATTTGACATTCAAAGTCCTTTATTACCTGTCTTACCTCTCCTACCCTTCCAGTCTTCTCACATCTCACTCCCCTCCATGTAGTGTTTGATCCAGTGACACTGGCCTGTTTTCTATTCCATGAGCAATATGAACTATCTGAAATCTCCCAGAATTTTGTGTGGTAGTCTCATAATGCTTGGAGTGTTCTCCCTCCTCATCCCTATCTACTAGCTTCCCTGGTTTCCTATCAGTATCACTTAAAATCCCATCATCTTCTGGAATCTTTCTCAGCCCTTTTAAAATAGTGTCTTCACTCTCCTATTTACTTCCTATATATCCTGTATTGTTTTTGCCTGACTCGAAGGGAAGCAGGAAAAAAAACAAAAAAAAACTTCTCTAACTGATTCTTCCCCCATCCTTCTCCAGGGCAGAATTTATTTCCTTTAAGGAGAGGAAGAAGGAAGTTAGGGCTAGAAGCTTGGGCACTCTCCTCTCCTCAAAGAGAGAGGGTTTCATTGTTACTGTTATTTAGTTGTTTCAGTCCTTTCTGACTCTTCATGACCTTAGTTCGGGTTTTCTTACAAAAATATTAGAGTGCTTTCCCATTTCCTTCTCATTTTATAGTTGAGGAAACTGAGGCAAAGGGGGTTAACTGACATGCCCAAGCTCACAAAATTAATAAGTTTCTGAGGCTGTGTTTGAACTCAGGTCTTCCTGAATCTAGGTCTAGCACTCTATTCACTGCACCACCTAATTGCTCTGAGAGAAGGTACTGGGTTACAGTTATATCTATCTATCTATCTATCTATCTATCTATCCATCCATCCATCCCTTAAATAGCATTAAGTCTCTCATATGTTTACAGAATGGGTGACACCACTCCCTGGAGGCAAACTGGAATGGGGGGGGATGGTAATACTTTGAAATGATGCAAATTTCAAAAAAAAATGATGAAAGGTTATGGAAAGTAAATTTCTGGTGGGGGAAGGGGGTACTGAGAATTTTTTTAAATAGGCAGTAGGTCAAGTAAGTGGGAATCTCTGGTTTTTAGTTTCAACCTGCATTTCTGATCATTGTTTCTAATGAGGAAAGAAGTATACAAGTTTATAGCCAAGACTCTTTCCCACTAAATACTAGTTCTACAATAAACGCACATAGCAGGAAGCACTGGTATTTATCCAAGTTGGTAGTAAAACAGAAATCAGGGAAAATGTACATAGGAGAATAAATAGCAGACCATACAGAACGAAGGGATTTTCCCATTGAGAGTGAAATAAGTCACCTCAGTCAAGAGAGAGAATCCTAGAAAACCCAAGGGAAAGTTTCCTAAAGTCTCTAGTGTGGCAAACTGGGGTTAGGGGCTTGTTTGAGACTGCCACCTCCTCTTATGTCAGCCTCTTCCCAGAGTCTTCTTTGCTCTTCTCCATTCTGAACTGTGTTTGACTTCTTTCGGGAAAACTTTGATGAGTGTTATAGAAGAGATTTGGTGCTGGAGGTAACGAACTTTTAGAAGAATCAGTGAATCAGAATTCTCTAACAAATGTTTTAATGAGGATCAAATAAAAGCAATAAATTGCCTAATGATAAACAAATTTAAGTCTAAACAACAGAAAATACATTTTTGAGCCCAAATGCATACAAAGGCAGTAGTTAAGTCCTAGAAGAGGGATACAGTCAGAAAATTCCTACTGGCACAAAATCCTTTAAGTACACACATGATGGGCAAATCAATTGAAGTCTGTAGATAACAACTATGTAGCAGAATTAGGGAGAGACATATCTGGATCTCACCAACGATTCCTGAATCCTGCCACTGGATCACTCTGACCCTGAATTGGGCTAAAGTTGACTCAGGAGATCAACTATCAGGAATGCCCCTGGATTAGAATACTTTTAAATTACTCTTTCCTAAAACTGGTGTCCCATGTAAAGCACCTCAACACAATGCACTGAATGGAGCTTCTCTTGAGGCCCTTGAAGAATTCATTAGTCAAAATACAAATGCCCATTCCCGAAACTCCAGATAATATACATCAGTAAAAAGAAATAAAACCTCACCATACCTGACTGCCTCCAATAAAAAGTCCAAATTCAGGAAGTAAATTATAAAAAACGATAAACAATAAAGAAATAATATAGTACTGGGGATAGTCAAGAGAAATGCCCAAGAGAAATAAAAAAGAAACAAATGAAAAACCCCCAAAACTTCACGTCTTCTAAAAACAAAGCCTCAGAAAAAAATCACAGATTTGCCTAGGCTTTATTAGAATTCCTCGAAGAAATGAAGCAAAACTTTAAAAAATAATCTTTTAAATGAAAAGAGAACTCTGGAAGAAAGAATGGTAAATAAAATAAATACTTTAGACCAGAGGGATCAAACAAGGGCTCTACCCTTGAATAGTATCTGAATTAAATTCAAATGGAATTGGGAAACATTTAAAAATAAATAAAAATACAGTAAGACAGGTGTAATGTTAATTTGTGAATATATAAGGGAATGTGAGGCCTGAAGGGATTTTTATGTATAGTTTGATGACCCCATTTATATTTGTTTGAGACCACTGCTCTACATCAGGTGTCCACAAACTCTAGGGTTAGCAAAACATTAAAAAATAATGTTTTATTTAAAAATATAAATTAAAAAGACTTCTTAGCTCTAGGCAATGAAAAACAGTCTGGATTTGAACCTTGGGTGGTAGTTTGCTAACACCTGCTTTCCAGGAAATGATTGGAAGAAGAATAAAGAACTTCATTTAGCAGGTTCAAAACCTACTCAAGTAACAGACAGTTTGAATATCAGCTTAGATGGCACATATCAGTGTTTTCATGAGACAAAAAAGTTCTATTCAAATAAAGTTGTGGGAATGTTAGGGTTTTTTTTTTTAAATAAAAAAGTACTTCTCTGAAAAATAGGTCAGGGAGAGATAACTAAAGATTCATCAGACTACCTGAAAACCTTCATCATTAAAACTAAACAAAAAACAAAAACAAAAACTAGATAATACCTTTAAAGAAATCATGAATGGAACTGCTCAGATTGATTGGAACTAGAGTATAAAATAAAAAATGAGCGAATCTATTAATCAACTTTGGAAAGAAATTCCAAAATGAAGATTTCCAACAATATCATAGCCAAAATCCAGAGCTCCCAGATTGAAGAGAAACTACTGCAAAGAATCAGAAATAAATAGTTCAGATTCTAAGGAGCAGAATCAGAATCAATTGAGGCTTTTCACTGCTTCTACAAAGGAGGGCCGAGCTAGAAATTCCATTTAAGAAGAGGAAAAAGTTAAAGGCTTTCAACTAAAAATAACCTAGCCAGCAAGGCTGCGAATAAACTTATGAGGTTAAATGGACATTTAATGAAATAGATAACTTTCATATATTCCTTATAACCTATAATAGAGCTGAATATAAACTTTTAAATAAATCACTTCAGATAGTAAAAGCAAAGATACACATTGAATAAATGTAATGGTTTACACAATAATGAGGCTTTTATATTTTAATCTGAATATTAGTGGCAGAAGAAAGAAGAATTCCCTTGGATTGCTAAGGTCTCAAAAGATTATGGAGGGAATAAAAATGGCAGAGGATCTGGGGGCAATTTTATTATGTGTTGCTTATATTAAGTAAATAAAGGAAAATGGAAGTGGAGGAATATATTAGGAAAGAAAGAATTATGAAGGAGGTAGAATTTACTCTATCATGTAATCAGGTATGTAAGAAGAATGTTGTTCAGATAATCATACTTTACATTTTTATAGTACTTTAAAGTCTACAAAATGCTTTGTGTACTCATTATATTATCTTATTTGAACTTTACAGCATCTCTGTGGTCTTAGTGCTATTGTTTTCTCTGTTTTACAGATGAGGAAACTTGAGGCTGAAAGAAATTAAGTGACTTGCCAAAGTGACTTAGCTAGTAAATGCTCATAGGATTTGAACTCAGGTCTTAAAATCCAAATCTAGTTCTCTTACTCACTGTACCACTTAACTGCTTTTAGAATCAGGGAGGAAGTTTGAATAGCTGGCTACACATGAACCAAAGAACCTCATTTACATTTGAACTGAAGCTAGGTAGGTAGAATACACACACACACACACACACACACACACACGCACACGCACACGCACATGCACATGCACATGCACATGCACATGCACATACACTGTTCTGATTGTTGTCCATTCACAAAGAAGACCAAAATGACATCACCATGTTAGAGTCAAGTTACAATGCATTCGGCTGTGTCTGATCAGACCAATACAAGCTTGGAATGTTCTACCATTGGTCAGGTACAAGTAGTTCATGTGAATATTTTGGGTGGATTCTCTAAATTTGTTCATCTTATGTTTCTTTTGAGCTACTTCAACTCTCCTCTGCTCATAGAGCACAACACTTTTTCTGATGAGGACCATGCTTGGCAGTCCTATGACAATGCCTCCCAAGTCACACAATCAATTCTGAAGTTCTTAAGAGAGACCTTGAGAGTGTCCCTCTATCATTTCCATCATGTGCATGCTTGCCTTGTGTGAGTTTTCAATAAAATAGTCTTTAAAGCAAGTGGACATTTGACATTCGAACAATGTGGCTGACCCATTGTAGTTGTGTGTATTAACAATGCAATATTTACTATGCCTATGGCAATTATAAATAGGCTTATGTAGTTATTAATCACAAAATATATCACGCTTTCTATATGGGGGATAAAGCCAGAACATTTATTAAAATACCAAATAACTGAGTCCCAAAACCAGAAAGTTAAAGCCATCAGAGTAGTTATGAAATTGGCACAAGTAGTTAATGTAGTAACCAACCACATTCTTAAGCCTTCAAAACAGAACAGGCTACCTCAGGCAAAGGTCCTTCTCTCCCCACTCACAGCAACTGCTCAGTGTCCAGGAAGCGTGCTCACAACAGCTCCAGCCCCCCGCAGTTCCAGTTCCTGGAAGTCCCCAAGAAGAGTCCTTAGCAGAAATTCTGGCTGGCTCAAAAAGAGGTTTGGGCCTCCACCTCCACCTCGGCAGTTACTGCTGTTGCTGCTGTTGCTGTGGCCACCAATAGTCCCAACAGTACCCAATGGAACTCTAGCTTTTTTTTCCTCTTACTCTTGCCCCGTCCCCTCCTGCTATGTCAGCAAGTCCAATGGGGCATGGAAGATCTTTAAATACCATAACCCTTACATTGTGTTCTCTGTAGTAGAGTTTGAATGCTTGGCAGTATAGTTCAAAAAAGGCCCTCAGTGTCTGGTATCTTATCCTGCCATGTGATCTTCAGAATCTTTCTAAGGCAATTAAAATGGAAGCAATTCAGTTTCCTGGCAGGGAACTGGTGTATTATTCAAGTTTCACAGGCATACAACAATGAGGTCAGCAAAGGGCTCTGTAGACCTTCAGTTTGTTAGTCAGTCTAATACCTCTTCTTTCTACACTTTCTTTCAAGGCCTCTAAAAAACTGAAGGATGATATAGCAAGACTTTTCTCTCTGGTTCAATTCCAATTCCCACTGTCTGGTTGGATCTTCAATGGGGAGATAATTTGGAGGTAACTCTGAGGGCTTGGGATGGCTTCTCTAGTTCTCTTGCTCATGGGACATTTCTAATAGTGTTTTCCACTAATTGCTAGACAGAATAAGCAAGGTTTTAGAAACATGCATTTACTAGGATGGTATAATATGAATAGTTGGTACAAAACACCCTACCCCAAATCTGGGGGCTTATTTTGCCACAATTACATATAAACTAATAATAAGTAAGCTTAAATTTAGGGAGATTATATGGCAAAGAGATAAAGTCATAGTTTTTGATTATTGGAAGTACTTTTCTTCCTATGTGGAGATTTAAAATTTCTCTCTCAGGCATAGTATTCTACTGAGGTATTTGTTTAGTAGTAATGCTTAAACTGACTAGTCTGTCAACTGAAGTGTGATGCAAATACTTCCATTAGACACTACTTTTACAGTGCCACTACTAGGAGACTAATTTGTAGTCCAAATCTGCCCAGCATTCAAATTGTCCAAAATTTAATTAAGGGGGGCAGTAGACAGAGTCTTCTCTACCACTGGGGGATTATCTCTAACATTTGTGGCTGTACTGTTACACCACTAAGCTGACCTTCTATTAGATGTCCATTTTCCTAATCACCTTGCTGTTTCTTATTCTACTCCTTCAAGGCTTGACTGTCTTCAACCCAAATTTTTCCTCTGTGGTATCATTTGCTTTTATCCATTGGCTCAAAAGCTTATAATCCTCTTTTGATTTATTTTTGACACCTAGTTTACACATTTGATTATTTTAATAAGGAAGTTTGGGTCTCATTTGGGCTTAGTTTATATATCTGATTTATTTAATTTGTAATCTAGATCTTATATAATATTTAAGGTATGGGTTTGAGACAACCCTCTTCAGGAAAAAGAAAAAAAATAATCAAAGATGAGAACCTGTTAAGAGGGATTGGGTAAAAGGAAGAGACAAAGAAAAGCAAAACAGAAACTGATTGAGTCAAATATAGTGTTGAACAGACTCCTTTTTCAGTCCTCTCCTTTTGAAAAATGATATTGAGGTAGGAAAAGAAAGAAACATAAAAGTAAAGGGCAGATGACAACATTCAATTAACAATTATAACTGTAGATAAAAGTGGAATGAAGTCACTTATAAAATAGAGGAAAGTAGAAAAGTAGAAAAAATAGAAAGTAGAAAGTAAAAAAGAACTGCAGCAAAACCTATTTTGGTTTAGCTGAACTCAGAAAAGCAGGAAAAGCAAAGATTTCAGAAAAGACATAAATATGAGTGACTTGAAAAAAAGTAATAAACAACAGAACCACCATAGACCACAAAACAAAATTAATATCAAAATTTAAAATATATTCACTATAAAGGATCTATATATTTGGAGGAAAATATTAGAAAAATACATACATTGGAAAACAAATAATAATTGACAAACTCAATGTAAATTTTGCAGAGCTGAATAAATAGGACCAAAAGATAAACATGAGAGAAGCTAAGTACTTTAATAAAATGTTAGACAACTTAGATATGATGGATCTCTGGTGATTGCAGAGTGGAAATAGAAAAGTGTACTTAATTTCACAGTAGTGCATAAAAACTTTGAAAAGTTTTCCATTTATTATAGCATAAAATCCACAAAAACAGGTGAAGAAAAGTAGAAACAATAAATACCCCTTACTATAAACAACATCATAAAATATATATTTAACAATAAGCCTTTAAAGCAGGGAAAAAGTATTTGGAGAATAATATAGTAATAATATAGTAGTAATATAGTAATACTTAATATGGTAATAATAAATAACTGGTAAACAATGAACCAGTTGAAAAATAATAGAAAATTATGTCAAAGAGAATGACAAGACAAAATCCCAAAACTTTGAGAATGCTCACAAAGTAGTTCTGAGGGAAAAATTTATGTATCTAAATATTTTCATCAGTCAAAAAATAAGTAACAACCAATAAGTTGAGCTTACAACTAAAAAAAATAGGAAAACAGCAAATTTAAAAAAATGCCAAATAGATACTTAGGAGAGACTGACAAAACTAAAAACATAAAAACTACAAAATTGAAATAATTAGAAAACTATATTTTAAAAAATTCATATAGAAATAGGAAGTCTCATTTTATAAAAATGTGAACAAAAACTTTTGCCAGTATCAAAAATGAAAAAAAGGAATCTCAAGAAATGATTGAATAAAGGTGATAATAGAAATTACTTCTCTGATTATGTACCAACATATTACCCAACTAAAACAAATAAAAAGAAATATTTACTCAAATAAAATGTTAACTAAAATAAGAAATAAAGGATTTAAATTACCTAATTTCATCAAGCAAAACTGAAGAAAACAAATTAATTACAACAGTAGGGAGAAATAACCTAAGAGAAATATATTAACAATTAAATTTTATCAGATATCTAAAGAACAATTAATTCCAATATTTATAGTTTGCAAAAAAATGGAAAAGAAGAAATCCTACAAAATACTTTCCCTTTTAGAAAGATTGTCTAAAGATGATACCTAAACCAATGTGAGCCATGTTAGAGAAAGAAAAGTAGTCTAATTTCTGTAATATAATACAAACATTTTTAAATTAAATTATTAGTCGAGGACTCAACAACATATCAAAAAAGATTTTAGGTTATGATATGGTAGTATTTATAGCAGGAATGCAGGATTGATTCAATAATAGTGGAAAGCCAAGCATGAGCAGCTTTCCAGAGGACTGCTGCTGTGAACACCTTCAAGATTCTGATTACACAGTATAATGAACTCTCTATTTATTCACTAAGACAAAACATTCACAGAAATCAAAGTACAACATTCACTTAACTGACTCATTCTTTTTTTATATATATATTTGAAACATTTAATTTTAAAACTTTGAATTCCAGATCAATTCCCTTCCTCCCTTGTCACCAACTCCCTCTGGGAAGATAAACAATTCAGTATGTATTGTACATGTATAGCTATGCAAAACATTACCATAGAAGATATATTGTAAAAAACTGCTTATATTTCCCTCCCACCCATCTCACCCCCCCACCTAGACCATTCCCTACTTTGATCCTGTCCTTCTTTGAAAGTGGGCACTTCCAAGCTCCCCTCCCCCAGAATGTCCTCCCCTCCATCAAACCCCTCTTGTACCCCTTCCCCCTACACTCCTGCAGGGTGAGATATCCCATTTAGTATGTATGTCATTCTCTCCCTGAGCCAAATTCGATGAGAATATGGTTTTGCCTTTTTGTCTTCCTGTTCTTCCCCTCCCCTGTAACCCCTTGCCCTTGCCTCTTCTACATGAGAGAGTTTTTACCCCACCCTATCTCTCCCCATCTCCTCTCAACACATTCCTCTGTCACCTCTTAACTTTACCCCTTAAGTGTCATCTCTTCACACCAAATTCAACCTATACCCTCTATCCATGTATACCTGTAAACATATATACACACATATATTCATATACCTATATACCCTTCTTCAGTTATTTTCATACTGAGAAATGTTTCATCAATCACAATTATTGTTTTTCCATGTAGGAATGTAAATAGTTCAAATTTGATAAGTTCCTTTTGATTTCTTTTCCCTGATTACCTTCTCAAGCATATCTTGCTTCTTGTGTCTGGATGTCAAATTTCCTTTTCAACTCTGTTTTTTTCCTCAAGAATGCTTGAAAGTCCTCCATTCCACTGAATGACCATATTTTCCCCTGAAACAAAATACTCAGTTTTGCTGGGTATGTAATTCTTGGTTTTAATCCCAGATCATTTGCCCTGAGGAATACCATATTCCATGCCTTTCATTCCCTCAGTGTAGAACCTGCCAGGTCCTGTGATATTCTGATTTTGTTTCCATAATATTGAAACTGTTTCTTCCTGGCTGCTTGTAGTATTTTCTCCTTGATCTGTGACTTCTGGAACTTGGCTATAATATCCCTAGGAATTTTCTTTTTGGGATCTTTTTCAGGAGGCAATCTGTGGATTCTTTCAACCTCTATTTCCCCCACTGGTTCTAAAACATCAGGGCAATTTTCCTTGAGAATTTCTTGAATGATGATTTCTAGGTTCTTTCTTTGATCATGGCTTTCAGGTAGTCCAATAATTTTTAAATTATCTTTCCTGGATCTATTTTCCAGGTCAGTGGTTTTTCCCATGAGATATTTCACATTGCCTTCTATTCTTTCATTTGTTTGGATCTGTTTAACAGCATCTTGATTTCTTATAAAGTCATTAGCTTCCATTTGCTCCAGTCTAACTCTGAAGGAATGAATCTCCTCAGTTGGCTTTTGAGATTCTTTTTCCATCTGGCAAAATTGGCTTTTTCAGGCATTCTTCTCTTCATTGCCCTTTTGAGCCTCCTGTGTCATTTGAGTCAGTCTGTTTTTTAAGGTGTTATTTTCCTCACTCAGGCTGTTGACTCTCATTTCATACTTTTCCTGCATCCTTCTCATTTCTCTTCCCAATTTTTCCTCCACTTCTCTTATTTGGTTTTTAAAATCCTTCTTAAGGTCCTCTATGGCCTGTAACCCACTCATATTTTCATTTGGGGCTTTTGGTGCAGGAGTTCTTACCATACAGTCCTCCTCCTGTTACATGCTTTGATCCTCTTTGCCCCCAAAATAGGAGTCTAATTTTGAATTTTTCTCTTTATTTTGTTTCCTTTGCCTAGGCATGTTGCCACTCTATTACTTGACTTTTGGGCTTGTTGCCACAGTAGGACTCTGCCACCAGACAGGGGAGCATCCATTCCAAACGTTGGTGTCTTCTCAACTTCCAAAGGTATTACTTGGGTGGCCTCTGTGAAGCCTCCACACTCTCTGGCAAGCTGCACACACACCCTAAAACCTCCACCACAGACCTCAGTTTAGATCTAGGAGGTTAAAGCAAGAGTGATTACCCCCCCCCCAAGACTGATCACTGTATCCCCCTACATTTCACAGGCCAGGAGCTGAAGCTGCAACTGTAGCTGCAGAATGGTGTCTATGCTGAGTCTCCTCAGCAGCTTCTTGTCCCCAGGGGAAATTTAAAAATACTGGTCCCAAAGTCCATAGGTCACTAACCTCTTACTTTGTGCTAGGCATATCCATGTTGATAATTCTGGAATCGACACAGCTGCTGGTGTTCTTGGGTCCCTCCAGCAGGCTGCTTTTCCTGCTACCCTGGGGCTAAAACTGTGACTCAGGAGGGCCTGGGCTGGGCTCCCAGAGTGGTGCACTTTTGGTTGCCAGTGTGCTGTGCTGGCCACTCCCTGCCAGGCTGCCAGGCTATCCTCAGTGGGAGGTTAGCTTCTCTGTGCTGTTCTGAGGGTGTTGGAGCTTGAAAGGTTGTTCAGAGTCCACCTTTTACATGGTTTGGAAGTGGTGTGGGCTGGAGAGCTGGGGAAGTGCTGTTTCTACCCCACCATCTTGGCTCTGCTCCCTTTTCCCTCCCTTCTAACCATTCCCTTCCCCTTTCCCCTCCTACTGTCTATAGGACAAGTTAGATTTTTATACTTAATAAAGTATCGTTCCCTTCTTGAACCAAATCCAATGAGACCAATCACAAAACATCCTCTCTCTCTCTTCTTTCCCTCATCTTAGCTTCCTGGTAGACCAATAATTCTTAGATTATCTCTTCTTCATCTGTTTTCTAGGTCAGTTGTTTTTCCAATGAGATATTTTACATTTTCTTCTTTTTTTCATTCTTTAAATTTTGTTTGATTGCTACTTGATACCTCATAGAGTCACTACCTTTAATTTGTCTAATTCTAATTTTTAGTGAATTGTTTTTGAACATACATTTCCATTTGTTCATTGTTTTTTCCTTTTAAGGAGTTATTTTCTTCAGTTACAATTTAAAACTCTGCCATTTGACAAATTTTAATTTTTAAGTAGTTGTCTTCTTCGGTGATTTTTTTCCACTTTGACAATTGTATTTTTAAAAGTTATTCCTCAATTTATTTTATACCTCTCTTATTTGGTTTTTTAAATCCTTCTTAAGCTCTTCCAAGAATTCTTTTTGAATTTGAAAACAGTTCATATTCCCTTTTGAGATTTTAGATGTGAGTATAGAGCCAATGCTGTCCTTTCCTGAATTTGACTCTTCTTGCTCACCATGATAGAATTCTAAAGTCTTTGTTTTTCCAATTTGCTTTTTTTATATTACAATTGCTTATTTTCTGGCTTTTAAAATGTATCTCTGCTTTTGTGCACATAGGGCTTTGCCCCACACTTCTTATGCTAGCATTAGGGACTTTGTGTGTTGTGGCCTCTGAGTTCCTAAACTGAAGGCATGGCCAGGGCTTTCTGTGTTTCCCTGTGGTTTTTTAGGGGATAGTTCATCCCATACACATCCATAGTTATGATTACACACTGTATCTTTCATTCCATCCTATTCTCTTCCTCTTCCCCATTATATTTTTCTAACTCCTTTCATCCATTCTCTCATAACCCGTGTTTTCCTTCTGACCAACACCTCCCTCAATCAGTCCTCTTGTTTAATTCCCTTTCCCTTTACTTTCCCCTTTCTCCTATTATTCTTGCCCTCCCATCTATCCACCAATCATTCCCTTTATTTCCACTTTCTCCTCTCTACTTACCATAGAATTCTCTATTGATCTGAGTCTGTGTGTTGTTCCTTCTTTAATCCAAATCCCGTGAGAGTAAGGTTCAGATCATACTCACCCAACCCCTGTTTCCTTCTACTGAAATAGATCTTTTTGCCTGATCCTGTGATGAAATTTGTCCTTTTCCCCTTCACCCTTTCTTCTCCCAGTATAATTTTTTTCACCCACTAATCATTTTTTCAACATATCAAAATAAACGTATGCCCTCTGTCTTTCTTTGTATACCTCTTCTAAGTGCCCTAATATACATACAGCTCTCAATGTCTACATATATTGTCTTTTTGTATATGAATATAAAATGTCTAAACTTATTGAATAGCATGTTTTATTTTTTGTTTATCTTTTAATACTTCTTTTGAGTCTTATATTTAAAGACTTTATTTTCTGTTCAGCTCTGGTCTTTTCATCAGGAATGATTGAAAGTCCACTATTTCACTGAATATCCATCTTTTCCCCTGAAATATTATGTCAGTTTTTCTGGGTAGTTTATTGTTGGTTGTAATTCAAACTCCTTTGCTTTCTAGAATACCATAGTCCAAGTCCTCTGATTCTTTAATGTAGAAGCTGCTATCCTGTGTAATTCTGACTGTCGCTGCACAATATTTGAATTGTTTCTTTCTGGCTACTTGCAGTATTTCCTCTTTGACCTGATAATTTTGGAATTTGGTCATATTCCTTGGAGTTTCCATTTTGGAATCTCTTTCAGGAGGTGATCAGTGGAACCTTTCAATTACTATTTTAGCCTCTGGCTCTAGGATATCAGGGCAATTTTCCATTCTTGAAAGATGCTATCCTGGCTCTATTTATTTTTTACCATGACTTTTAGGTAGTCCAATAATTCATTATCTCTCCTGGAATGTTTCCTAAGTCATGATTTTCCAATGAGGTATTTTACATTTTCTTCTGTTTCTTCATTCCTTTGATTTTTTTTTTTTGCCTGATTTCTAATGTCTCATGGAGTCATCAGCTTCCACTTGCCCAATTTTAATTTTAAAGGAATGTCTGTCTTCAGTTAGCTTTTGTACCTCTTTTTCCATTAAGGTATTTCTATTTTTCAAGGAATTGTTTTCTTCAGTGTTTTTTTTTTTCCCATTGAGTCAACTTTATTTTTTAAGGAATTATTTTCTTCAGCCAATTTTTGTCCAGTCTTTTCTAAACTTTAAGATTTTCTTTTGCTTACCTCTCAATTTTGTTCCAAGTTTTTCTTCTACTTCTTTTATTTGACTTCTAAAATCCTTTTTGAGCTCTTCCAAGAAGGCTTTTTGGGACTGATACCAATTTATATTCCTCTTTGAGGTTTCAGATGTAGGCGTTTTGGTAATTTTATCCTCTTCCGAGTTTGTGTTTTGACCTTCCCTGTCAACATAGTAGCTCTCTATGGTCAAGGTTATTTTTTGCTTCTTCCTCATTTTTTGGCCTAGTTCATGGCTTTTACAATTGTGTTTTGCTCCTGGGGCACAATTGGCACTGTCCCCAGCTTCTTGTAATCACTATCAGGGGTCTGGTCACTGGCTTTTGTGCTCTGGGACCTCAATTGCTGGCAGTTTGCTCACTGCCTCGAGATATTCTGGTCTATTTGGGCCTTTTGTTGCCTGGTTTCTGGAACTGCCAACTTAACTTTTCCCTGGGAGCTGGAGGCCTCACACCTGGCCTGCTGTTTTAATGGCCTGCTTGTCCAGGAGAGAGGGGCCTCATTTGCTAATCTGTGCTATTACTGAGAGACTCCTCCTAATTTGCTCTGATATAGTCTGTGCTATGCTGTGTTACCCTTTTATATAAATTAGTCAAATGTTTCCTAAAATTCTACTAAGTCATCTTAAGCTGGAAAATTATTTCACTCCATCTTTTTGTAGGTTTTGTTGCTCCAGAATCCATTTAGAGCCTTGATTTAACCTTGTTTCTGAGGGAAACTAGGCAAAACACAGGTAACTTCCCAGCTTCTCTCTGTCATCTTGGTTCCCCTAAGAAATAGTATATCTAAAACCAATAGCTAGGAATATATATGTGTGTGTATATGGTGTGTGTGAGTTTGTGTGTGTATGGGTGTGTGTGTGTGTAATACAGAATAGTATTTTTTCTAATTCACAATTAAATATAATGCTAGAAAATGATAAGATAAAGAAAAATAGAAAGAGCAAATAACAAGAAAACAAGGGATTGAGCATATTTTATGATACTTAGTAGATGTATTAAACTGGATATATCAACAAAAAGTTAACTTATAAAACGGGAATAATAACAGCACAAACATTTCTAGGTTGTTGTGAGTTCTATTCATTCAGTCAAAAAATACATGTGACAATATGGAAAAATGTTTGCATAATTCAATATGCTATCTAAATATATCCCTCCTTTCTTTATTACTTAAAAAATCCATTCCAATAAAGAATATATATAAAAAAAAAGAATTGGAAAGTCAATTTAGCAAATCTAGCCAATACCTTGATTTAAACTGTGTATGCAGTGTTTCCATATTAAGAGGGATTGAAAATCTCTGCAAAGAATGAAGCATTCTTTCCTCTATGATATTGAAAATTACTCAAATTTCTTTTTCAGTTTTCTTATCTGTATTATGAATTTTAATATCTGTATATTATCTGACGCATAAGATAATTGCAAGTCTCCAATTAGATAGTATATGTAAAACATATTGCAAAAAAGAAATTATTACATAAATATCTCTCCTATCTTATAGCTATTTTTGGTCAATAGATGCAAAGTTTCTATTATCATGAAGTCCATTTACCCAACTGTATCTGTCTACCTATATATCTATATCTATATGTATGTGTGTGTGTGTGTGTGCGTGTGTGTCTGTGTGTCTGTGTGTCTGTGTGTATGCTTTTATATTTGGGCATCATGCATTGACTCAACATCATTAAAGAATGCATTTCCCACCCCCCGCCAATAATGATACTGCATTTTCCCCTGATGCATATGCATTCATAAATACTTTATTCTGATTAGATTTTATTCTGGTGGCTCTGTCTCTCCTATGGCCAAGATTAATGTCATCCCTTAAATCTGCTTCAGGGGTGTAGCAGCAAGCACCCCAACATCCCAAGGATGGCTGCCAACACAGGTTCTTAGATTTGCTTTTCTAAAGGAAAGCAACTCAAAATGGGTTAACAAAATTACTTTAATCAATCAAGCATATATCGTTTACCTAGTTCAGGGGAAAAAGGTAAGCATCCCGAACTTCAGAGTAATAAGACAGAAGTTAAAAGACAGAGAAACAAATCAAGTAGACAGGCTTCCAAACTGTCCAATCATTACATCCATACCAAATCACAGTTACCAGAGAGGGAAGCATCAACACCTGTTTTTTCAAAGCTGGGGGGCTCACAATGGCTGCCCAGAGTCTTATCTGGTCAAATCACACAACACTTCTCAAAGTGATCTCCAAAGCAAAGACTCACATCAGGGATTATGTAGCCTTCTCCTGGGTCAGAGGATATAACCATCCTCTTGACCCACTGCCCAATCACACAGTATCAAGGTGTAGGCTTTCCTGAAAACCAAGCCTCCTGCCACAGGCTCCATGTGACCACATTCAGCCTATTAGGGGGCAGAGTATATTTTCAAATCAAGGAAGGTCCTCAGAGTCTCTTAAGCCCATCAAAGAGCCTAGGGGCAGGGAAGATCTTTAAATCTGCATTTCTATTACAAGGGGTTGATAGGATAGTTATAAAGAAACCCTGGAGAGAGTGAAACATCACTGGAAATAATACCAACAGATCTGGAGATTATTTGTGCCAATTTCTATCACTTTCCAGATTCTAAAAGGTGGAAACTATGAGGGAATGCACATCTTGTATTACATTACAATGATCTAGAGCTTTTCAGTGAAATACAGTTATTCACTCAATCTCATTCAGAGTAGAGAACTCTTTTGTATGGTTCATGTGCTGCTAAGGAAAAGGCAAAATTAATCGGCCAAAGGTCATCAATCTACCTTTGGTTGGAATTGAGTCAAGAAAGGTCATTGAATTACTAGTTTATCTTTTCTCATTAGATGTTATGAAACCACGACCTCACTCTGGTTGGGGCAGCCTGAGGAGGAATAGTTAGAGCTCTTATATAATTTTCTTTAAAGATTTGTTTTTCTAATTGTGAATCCAGATTTTAGTAAACTTTCCTCAGGGAATTTATAAATAAATCAGAACTCAATAATCTCCAAACACATTGCTATTTGGTGACTTTTCCTCTTCTAGGGAGAGACATTCATTCATTTATTCTTCCAGCAAATGCATAGTGAATACAACTATATGTAAGGTATGTTGTCTAGTTCTGGAAACACAAAAATTTATAACACAATTATGATTCTTGAAGAATGGGAGTCATTGTGGTGTAGTGGCAAGAGTGCTGATATTTTGTAATGATTAAACTTTCATGATGCTTTCATATGTAATCTGTGATCAAATGATCTATGATGGAATTACATTCTACTCCTTGAAAATTAGATGGCATAGATCCTACTTTAGGAACTCACTAGCTGTGTTAACCTGGACTAATCAATTAAACTCTCTATGCCTCACTTTCCTCACCTGTAAAAGGATGGAGTTGGACAAGATGACTTCTAACATAACTTTTAACTAAATATTTGACCTTATGAATCACAGGAACTGAATTCAAATCTTGGCTCTGTAACTGCATCCCCCCATTTTCACAGGAAAGTCTACTAGAGTCTGGGTTCACAATTAGGAAGAAAAATCATCAAAGAAACAACCTAAGACTTTGGGCATATCATTTTAATCTAAGTTCAATTTCCTCATCTTTAAATATAGAAGGTTCAGCTAGAGGGCTTTTAGGGTTACTTCTAATTATAAATCTAAGATCCTCTGTATGTTCATCTGATGTGTGTCAGGACTAGAAAAGGCATCATAAAGAAAGAAACATTGAAGGTGGCCTTTAGGGTAGAGAAGGATGAAAAGGATTTCAACATCAATAAAGATGTTATATGATCTAAGTTTCAGGGTAAAATTACTTAGGAGAGTGAGGAAAGAGGCAAAGGAAGATCTAGTAATTGTTTGATTGAAGAACCAATGGGAATAATGTGAAATGTTCATGAGAAGATAGATTTGTAGGAGTTTATAAAAGTTCTTAAGTACCATAATAATGAACGTTATTTTTTTTTCATTCTAGATGTAATAAAGGGCCACTGAGAGATTTTAATTAAGCAAATTACACGAACAACCTGGGGCTTTAGGGAAAATAATTTGGCAATTCTCTGAAGAATGGGTTGGAAAAAAAAAGAGTAGCAAGGTTATAAAACTGTTGGGTAAGAAATGATGAATGCCTGGTCTAAGATAACAAAAGTGTGAGTGTACAAAAGGGGACAAATTAAGGGACATTATAGAAATAGAATAAACAGAACTTGACACTATGGGGAGTGAAACAATGTGGGGAACAGAAATAATGTTTTCAAGTATGACTGATAGGAAAGATTTTAATGTCATTGAGAGCAATCAGAGTTCAGAGAGACAGGTTTGGAGATAAAATGTATGTAAATACTGGATATCATATCCATGTTAGGACTCAGGTTTCTCCCTGACTGCTTTTATCTATATATCTATATCTGAGTTCCAGAGAATTTAAGTGACTTGTCCACTGTCACTGTAGCAGCAAGCATCCTAGCATGCTCAGGATGGCTGCCAACACAGGTTCTTAGATCTTCTTTTCTAAAGGAAAATAACTCAAAATGGGTTAACAGTCTTGCTTTAATCAAACATATGTCATTTACCTAGTTCAGGGGAAGAAAGTCAGCACCCAGAACTTCAGAGAATACAAAAATGTTACATGAAGACAACAAATACAGACAGAGAAACAGATTAGCAGGCAGGCTTCCAGCTGCCTGACCATTACATCCATACCTAGTTAGTTACCAGGGAGGGAAGCATCAATATCTGGGTTTTCAAAGCTGGGGGGCTCAACAGCTTCCCAGAGTCTCATCTAGTAACATCACATAATGCTTCTCAAAGTGAGTGCCAAAGCAAAACCTCACTTCCAGGTATATCTAGCCTTCTCCTGGATCAGATGATGTCACAGCCCTCTAGACCCACAGCCCAAACAAAAAGCAACCAGGCATAGGCATTCCTGAAAACCAAGCCTCCTGCCACAGGCTCCAGGTGACCTCCTTCAGCCTATCAGGGGGCAGAGTATATTTTCCAATCAAGGAAGGTTCTCAGAGTCAGGGCAGGGAAGATCTTGTAAACCTCATAGACCTATGTACATATTAGCTCTCATCATTAAGGATGTTGGAGCAATGAAGACGCTATTTGGTAGAGTTGCTGGAAGTTGTGATTGGGAGTCCACCAAAGGTAAATAAAAAGCTTCTTCAGCAGTAGGGAGTGTCCAATTTAGTCTCAATAGCAAACATGTGCATTGGACAAAGTCAGAGAGGTTTTTTAACTTCACCCAACACCATTTTGTGCTTCAGAAAAGAGCAGTGAAGTGAAATTGTCGGGGTGACCTATAGTTGAAGCAAGGAAAATAAAAGGACAATGTGGATAAGAAATTCAAGAAAGAGAAAGTACAGAATCTTGATGACATGGTAACACATGCCATCAAGATTATAAAGAGAAGGGAAATGATAATAGAGATGATGACTGTCCATAGGCCATAAGCACTGAGGTTTTAGCATGACTTAACTGACAGACTGGTAGCTATAGCAAGTCCAGAAAGGAAATTAAAATGTTAGGGGTGGGGGGGAACAAGCTGTGAAATACAAAGTGATTAAAAAAAATTGTGTATACTCTCGATTAGATTGCATTTTATGAAACTCAGTTCTAACCAATTAAATCTACGTAGGTGGCCAGGTCTGGAGTAATGAAGACTTGAGTTCATATACAATTCAGGCACTTACTTGCTGTATGACTTTGGGAAACTCACTAATTCACTGTTTGCCTCAGTTTCCTCATCTGTAATATGGGAATAAAAATAGCACCTGTCTCACAAGTTTGCAGTGAGGATCAAATGAGATAATAGTTTAAAATGCTTAGTACAGTGTCTGGCAAATAGGTACTTTATTAATTGTAGCTATTATTGTTATTATCCACAGAAAAATGTTCAAGAGGTAGCAAGCCATACACTAGACAACTTAGAAAGGTATATTATTCCTGCTGGCAGTAGAGTCAAAAGTTTTGAAACTCTGCTCATTATGGAAAGCAAGAGCTTAACAAGCATGTATGAAATACTGTCCCTTCCCTAACTAGCTCCTCATTCTAGATTTACAGAGTTTAATGAATCATTTAACAAAAACATCCTAACTACCCAGGCATGTAAAAGTCAGATACATTCATCACCTGAAAGCTTTGACCACAGGGTTGATGCAGGGATAGCTTACAAATTGGAATGAGAATTCCAACTCTCTCTTGCAAGCTGAGTTTTTTTTTTTACAGTCTTCCTCTTTATAAAAGATTGTTGCATAATGTTTCTCTTGATCAGTTTTTAAAGTTCTGTACAGTCTTAGATTTGTGTTTTTCTTTGGAGAAAATCATTACTTCAGGGGAAGATCTTTAGAAATCATTAAAAAATACCAATTCTTTAAAAAAAGAATCACATTGGGGACATAGGGAATATTGGGCTGATGCTTAATGCTAAGCTTTTTATGAGACCCAAGTTAATGAAGTGTGAGTGTGTGCGTGTGTGTGTGTGTGTGTGTGCTCTCTAGGTGTTACTTTTGTTACATATAACATGAAGAGAATTGATTAGATGAATACTGAGCTCCATTTCAGCTCTGATATGCTACTAAGGCTCAACAATATGTTATTCTCTGCTTTGATATTTCAATTCAATGTTCATCCCTAATTTCATCCCTATAACTGCTTTCTGTACTGACAGAGAAAAGCAAATGTGTGCATTAATAGATATCCTTTCTAATTTGCTGTGATTTAAAAACAAACAAAAGAAAACACCAGTTGGCCAACAATCTGATGTGTCTCTGAACTTATATTGTTCACAGGGTATAGTCATAGAGTCCATTGCTTTAACACATAATTATATTATAGCCTTATTACACATATTATAGCCTTTAACAACCCAGGGTCTCCATGTGGAAGTAAGGTTTCTGATATGGGGTTTAGAGGATAAATTATTAAATATTAAATAAAAAAATTGTGAAGGGTAAAGTCCTTGTACACACATTTAATTCTTTAAGACATAGAATTTTAGTGGGGCCATGGCTCTGGTGGCCAGGGGCCGGCCGGTGACGGGCTCCGCGCTTTGGAGCCCTCCTTGAGTTCCGTGAGTCCCAATCCCCCGCTTCCACGGCAGCTCCGGGGCGAGCCCCCTCCGCTGGGGCTGGCTCCTACCCAGAGAGTCTCCGCCTGGCTCCGAGGGAGGCCCAGTCTGGCCCTCGGAGAGCCCTGCGCAGCCCGGTCGCTGCTGGGGCCAGGCCCGGCTCCCCCGCGCAGCGCTGCTCCCCGGCTGGGGCCCTCGGACCACTGCTGTGGCCTGCTGTCCTCCACCCTGGAGCCGCCGGGGCCTATACTGTCCCCGCTGTCCGATGACTCCAACTGGTCTGAGAAGCTCGACTCTCGCTACTGCAGGTCACCAACGGCCAGCATCAAGCAGCGTCTCTGTCCCCTTGGCGTCTCTTCACCCTGCAATTCCAGTTTGGCTCCTTCTGGGTCCTGGATGCCCCTTTCTAATTCTGAAGGAGAGAACTACCTCATGAGGTCTGGGCCCTGGACCCGCCCCCTGAGGGGCAGGGCTGGGATGATGCCTGCTTCTCCTTGTCATTGTGGGATGAAATCACCACTCTTCAGAGCCAGATCTGGACCCAGGCTCAGGTGACAGTGCTGATGAGTCAGGATGTACAGGGCCTGATGGAAGACAGGGAGCGTCAGACATGTCTGATTGAAGATCTGGAAGAGGAGCTGTGCCGGCTTCGAGGGGCCCCTGAAGGGCGAGCAAGGTTGGAGAAACACATAGACCTGAATTCAGAGCTGCAGAGCCTGCATTGACAACTGCAGGCCCGTCCTGGGGAGGCCAACGTGACCTCCCTCTTGCACCAGGAGCTGCAGAATGATCGCCAGCTGCTGTGGGAAGAGTATGAGACTGTTTGAAAGGAGTTGAAGCTTCTGCTGGACCAGCTGGGTGCTGGGGAGGTACAGAGTGACCAGGAAGGCCACAGCCGGGTGGTGGACTCTGCCAGGGTGGAGGCACAGGATATTCGTCGGGAGATCGATGTTGTCAGGGCCATGGTGTGTTCTTTGTAGACCCAAGTGCAAGGGGATCCCCCACCCTGACCAGACTGCAGTGTCCAGCTCTGACATGAGCCTCCCAGACAGTGACAGCAGCTGTGATATGCCTTCTCGGGAGGCAGCCATGCCAGCAGACCTCCAGAGCAACACTGAGTCCAGCAGTGAATCCAGTACAGAAGCCTGCAAGGCCAGGCCTCCTGTGAGGGGCCCCCAGACATCTGAGCCGTTGAGCAAGGCACCCAAGCTGCTCCTTAGTGACCTCTGAGTGGACTGGCTAGCCCTCCATGCCTTGGCTTGCTGAAGGACAAAGGAAAGGCCTCTGGACAGAGTGAAGTAACTCATTCTCAGCAGCCTCCCCTTCCTCCAGGGGCCTTGAATGGCTTTCTCTCCCCCCAGAAGGTTTCTTGAGGGGCTGCTGGCCCCAAATCCCTGCACTCTCCTCACTGGCTCCTCTCTGTTCCTCTTCCTCATCTCTCCTAAGATTTCTCCCTTTCCCCTATCCTCTAAATCTGGAATAAAAAGTGTTAACTATTAAAAAAAAAAAAGACAGAATTTTAGAGCTTTGAATGACTGTATTTTACACATAAAGAAACATGCCCAAAGATGTGAAACTATTTTTACCAAGGTCATAATGCTGGTAAATGATAGAATCTGGAGTGGAACCTGATTGTTTTTTTTTTTTTTCTGATACTTCATCTGTTACTCTCTTTACTCCCTCACCGCCCCCCACTCCTCTATGCCTACCCGAATTCAACATTCCCCAACTATAGCAGCAAAGATATTGAATTTTAATTTACAGGGTATTGAATCCCTCATTAAGAGTGACTTCAAGATACATTATTTCCCCTATGTAAGTAGTGACACCCTCTAATGCAATAGATCTTAAATGACAATAAATGGTCAAATTCCATTTAATAGAGCAATAATTTTTGTTGGGTTCCTTTCAATCACAATATCTGCCATGTTTTGAAATTATTGTGTGTGTGTGTGTGTGTGTGTGTGTGTGTGTGTGTGTGTGTGTAATAGGCAAATTTTATTCATTTGGCAAATACTATAATTACTACACTAGGTATGCTAGATAAGCAAAATGTATATTAAAATTATTTATAACTTTTATTTCATGAAATAAAATCCAAAATTTCATGACACAGCTTCTATGAAAACAAATGCTTTGATGACCTCCCATAAACACAGTTTAGTATTTTAAGATTAGCTGAGAATTTTATAGATATTGAGAACATTGTTCTACAGGATGGAGATGCAGAACAAAATGAATGTGTTTCAGACAAAGTTTGAGGGATAATAGTAGACATGGCATTAGTAATTCCGGTTTATTCTTAATCTTTCACAGCTTCCAAAGAAAGGTCAGAGGGAATATATAAAGACTTCATCTGATTGCCAAAGAAGTCCATTGACCTTCTACTCTGAAAGGATAAGAATACTAAATTCCTGGTCAAGTGTGTAAAAGCTCCCCCAATTTGTTCAACTGTTCTAAATTATCTCAAAGCTCCCAGTCTCAATCTGAACCAAACATTTTATCTTTCTAGAATAAGGAATGCTTTGCTTTTCTTCCCTCTACTTGTGAACATTAACTATAATACAAGCACAGTTTAGTGTTTCTGTTGAATAATGATTTTATTACATTTGCTGATTTAAGAATGAAAGTAAACTTTTAAAAGAAGGGGGAATGCGTTATAAGTTAATATGGGAGCAGGAGGTATATGAAGTGAGTAGATGGCTCCTTACATAATCAAATCCCTCTGGAGAGAAGGAAAAGACAGGGAAAGGAAGCTCAATACCTGTTTTCCCTAACTGGAACCGTATAAGCCATGCAAAATTTAGCCTGGGTGGGGTGTCTAGGTGGCCAGTGAGTAGAGCGGTGGCCCTGGAGTCAGAAGGACCTGAGTTCTGATCTGGCCTCTGACACTTAAGCACACACAAACAAAAACCTAGCCATGTGACCTTGGGCAAGTTACTTAACCCCAATTGCCCTCCAAAAAGAAAGAAAACAAATTAGAACTAAATTGGAGCTAATGGAAGCTAGTAACTTTATGAGAAATCAAGATACTATTAAACATATCCATACAAATGAAAAAAAAAATAGAAGGCAGTGTGAAAAATCTCACTGGGAAAACCACTGATGTGGAAAATGGATCCAGGAGAGATAATTTAAAAATTATTGGACTGCCTGAAAGCCATGATCCAAAAAAGAACGTAGAAACCATCCTTCAAGAAATTCTCAAGGAAAATTGCCCTGATGTTCTAGATCAGAGGGCAAAATAGATGTTGAAAGACTCCACTGGTCAGCTCTTGAAAAAGATATAAAAAAAAAAAACAAACTCCTAGGAATATTATAGCCAGGTTCTGGAATTCCCAGATCAAGGAGAAAATATTCTAGGCAGCCAGGCAGGAAAAATTTGAGTACTGTGGAAACATAATCAGGATAACACAGGATCTGGCAGCTTCTACAGTGAGGAACTGAAGGGCTTGAAATATGATATTCCAGAGGTGAAAGGAGCTGGGATTAAAACCAAAATCACCTACCCAGCAAAACTGAGTATCATGTTTCAGGGGAAAATATGGTCCTTTAATGGAATAGTGGACTTTCAAGAATTCTTGAAGAAAAAAACCAGAGTTGAATAAAAATTTGACATTCGGATACAAGAAGCAAGAGAAGCATGAGAAAGTAAACATGGAAAAGAAACCATAAGGAACTGATCAAAGCTGAACTATTTACATTCATATATGGAAAAATGATAATTGTAACTTATGAAGCTTTTCTCAGTTTGAGAATAGTTGAAGGAAATAGAAATTTGTATACACACATATGTATGTATGTATGTATGTATGTGTATATACATATGTATGCGCAGGTATACATAGAGAGAGGGCACAGGACCAATTTAATAGGAAGATATGATACTTAAAAGGTGAAATCAAGAGGTGAGAGAGGAATATAATGAGAAGAGATGGGGAGAGACAGAATGCGATAAACTATCTCATATAGAAGAGGCAAGGGAAAATGTTTACAATGTAGGGGAAGAATGGGAAGGCAAAAGGGAGTGGGTCAACCTTATTCTCATTGAATTTGGCTCAGGAAGGGAATGACATACACATGAAATAGGGTATCTCACCCTAAAGTTGGAGGGGGCATGGGAGAAGATATGGGAGAGAGGAGATTGGAGGAGGGGCTATCCAGTTGTATCACTGTTTTGGGGTGGTGGGTAGGGAAATGGGGAAAAGATTTCTAACTCAAAATCTTGTGATAATGAATGATGTAAACTAGAAGTTAAAAAAGCATTTTATTTAAAAAAGAGAATAATTGTTTTACAGTTTTAACATATTATTATAGCTAAGGAAACTGTCCCTCTTTTCCCCTCCCCTCTCCTCTCAAGATATGGATAAACATGATGAGGTCTGGATAATGGATTATGAGATTCACTGCTGAAAAGTTAACCATATTAATGAAATCACAGATTCAAATGTTTAATTCATTATATTAGCAATTTAATATTAACTGGTTGGTGTTTTTATTTACTTTACACACTTGTATTTTGGAACTAATAATTGGGTAGTATACAGGATTATTATATATAATTCTTAGTGTAATGAAGGGATTCCAGCCTAGGAAGAGTATAAGGCATGTACATTAATTGACTTCTGGTATGGCAGATGTCCTTGGATAAGTGAAAAAGAAAAGAAAAGAAAGAGAAGGCAGTACATTGTTGTTCATTCCATGTAGTAGCAATATAAAAATCAGAGTTTGGTGAAAACAAATGTATCATAGATGTCAAAAGACAACTGAATCTATAGTTACATTAGCTCTTGATTGTTAATGACTGTGCAAACCATACAAATTTCAATTAAACAAAGATACAGATAAATCATAGCCACTTACAAATGGTTTCAGACGTGGCACTTCTTGCAACAAGAAATAATCTGATTATTTTAATTTTCCACTAATGTTTCCCTTTATTACTTTTGGATTCTCATTCTCTGTTCCCTTTATCTCACAAATGAAATTAGAACAGGATCTCTTTTGCTTACTTATTCAGACAACAGCAATGACTCAAAAATAAACAATTCAGAGATCATCCTAAAACACTCTAAAATTGTCTCTTTAGGCTTCTACTTAAAAAAAAAAGGTGCAATGACACAGTAAGATGTATTTAAATAAAACTGATTTCTCCAAATCTTAGCTATCATGCTTTCAATAAAAAAAAAAAAAACTATACAAGATTCCATTTATTCTCTGCCTTCTTTCTAATCCCATCTTTTATTTTCAAGCAATAGTCCAACTTCTGATGCTCCTGCAGAAATGCATATATACATTGTGGGGAGTATGGAGACCAAATGACTTGCATCAATGGATGCTGTGTAAGAGAAAATTCTTTCACCAGGAGCCAAGATGGTGGAGTAAAATCAGTAAATCTCTTGTGCTCTCCCCCAAATCCCTCCAAATACCTGTAAAAATGACTCTAAACAAATTCTCGAGCATCGGAACCAACAAAATGACACAATGAAGCAAATTTCCAGCCCAAGACAACCTGGAAGGTTAACAGGAAAGGTGTGTTACACTAGGCTGAGAGTGGAACATAGACCAGCCCACAATGTGCCAGCATGGATCAGACCACCCAGTGAAAACCTAGAGCAGGACTCAGGGGACTGAATCACTAACAGATATGATGGTTTCCAGACTTCTCAACCCACAAATGCAAAGACAGCTTTGAAGGTCAATTGGAAAAGTCTGTTAAACCTGGGTGAGAGAGGAGTATGATTCAGCCCCAGCCCTGGACTGGCAGTGGTAGTGAGGGTGATCAAATGGCTAATCAGAAGGGGATTGCAGGAATCTCTTTGTTTGCACTAAGGCAGTTTTCTCTTGTTTTGCCCATTCTTGGATCTGGGTCACCATCCTGGGTGGTAGTACTGTGGTGAAGAGGATCACTGACATAGAAGAGCTTGTGGCATCAGGGGAGAGGGAACCCTCCTAACAATTCCAAGGTAGAAAGGAGTACTTATGGTCCCTCACAGACCATAGTATAAACCAGGAGAGGAGTAAACACCTCTTCTTTGATGATACCACCTTTGGAGAAGTGAAAATTTACAGATCTTTAGAAGTATCTTTGAAAACAGCTACACAAAATCCCTGAAGCTTGGAACAGTACACCCTCCACACTGGAAGCAGAGTCCTACCTTTACAAAGAGTTAAAAAGTCAAGTAATCGACTGAGAAAATGAGGAAATAGTAGGGAAAAATGCAGATTAGAAAATGGTACTTTGGTGATAAAGAAGATCAAAATGTACAACCAGAATACAACAACAAACTCAAAAGCTCCTACAAACAAAGCCTCTGAGAAAAAATATGAACTGGTATTAGACCATGGAAGAGCTCAAAAATGATTGTGAATATCAAGTAGGAGAAGTAAAGGGAAAATTGGAAAGAGAAATGAGTCAACAGATTTCAAAAGGAGACCCCCCAAATAGTGAAGAAAATAACACCCTAAAAACAGACTAACCAAAATGGTAAAAGAGGTCCAAAAAATCAATGAAGAGGGAATAGCATACACACTCAATTGGTTATGGGAATCTATTTTACCATATAAGAAGTTAGAGTGGAAGGGGATTATAGAGGCAGGGATGATAGAAGGGAGGGCAGATTTTGGGAAGGGTTAATCAGAAGGAAACACTTTTGAGGAGGGACAGGGTCAAAAGGAAAAATAGAATAAATGGGGGTGGAATAGGATGGAGGGAAATATAGTTTATCTTTCACAACCTGGCTAACTCTTTTTAATGACTACACATATATATGATATGTATATTACACCTGCAATGAATTATATTATATTATATTATATTATATTATATTATATTATATTATATTATATTATATTATATTATATTATATTATATTATATTATATTATATTATATTGTGTTGTATTATATTATAATTATAGTATGTTATATAATATACATGTAATATGCATATTACATGTATATACTATGTATATTACACCTGCAATCAATTGTTTACATTCTCAATGGGTGGGTGGGGAGAGAGAAATGGAGAGAATTTGGGAGTCAAAATTAAAAAAAATGAATGTTAAGAATGTTTTTACATGCAAGAGGGGAAAAAGATATACAGGCAATGGGGTATAGAAATGTAGCATGACCTATAGGAAAATAGAAGGGGAAAGAGATAGGAGATAGGGAATAAGTGATAGAACATAGGGCAGATTGGGGGAAGGGGTAATCGGAATCCATGCTATCTTGGGGTGGGGAGAGGAGAGACATGGGGAGAAAATTTGAAACTCAAAATCATGTGGAAGTGAATATTGAAAACTATACATAAATTAAAGAAAACAACCTTTCAGTATTTAAGGGAAAGAATTCAATTTAAGTGGGCAGCTTATCAGCTTATTGGCAGCTAGTTGGCACAGTGCACAGAGTGTTGGAAGATCTAAGTTAAAAAGGAAGATCTAAGCTAAAATTCCTCCTCAGTAAGTTACTAGTTTTGTGGTCCTGTCCCTGTTAATAAAGTGGAGACAATAATAGTATCTACTTCCCAGGATTCATATGATCACCAAATGACATAACATGTACAACAATTAATAAACCTTAGGGTGCCATGTAAATGGTATCTATTATAATAATATAATTTTTATTATTACTATTAAAAGTATTTGTAATAATAAACTAAATCAATAGTTTGAAATAATCTCTTGCTATCAGTTTCCCACCCTAGCATAGATTATTAAGATTAGGTGTACATCAGTATTTTGAAAATGAAATTAATCTTTTTTTCACTCTGTTATAAAGTGCTACTCAGTTTCAAACACTGGCTATTTGCCCAAAGCTGAAGTATTACAATGGCATTCTTAAATCATTAGAAGCTGGTACTATAAAGCTGGGTCAGCAAAAAGACCCTTCTCGACTAAAAGGTTCATTATTTTAACAACCAATAAGTCTTGCCTCTCAGCTGTATCTTAGAGCTCAGAATTTAATTCAGTCACTGACTTATTAGAAACACAGGATAAATAACTCCAAAAAAACAACTAACCCCCGCATCCAAAGAATGAAGAAATATATTACTGTTTAATCAGTGTTTAAATGATGTCAAGCACATAAGAAAAAATGACATCTTACATTTGTACAGCTCTGATTTATCAAAAGACTTAAATATTTAATTAGATCCCTAATGAGTGAGAGGTTTGTTGTTGTTGTTGTTGGGGAGGGTGGTTATCGAAGGTTGGTTTTCCTGGGATTCTTGAAGTCAGAAAAAAAAGGAACCTTTCTACTTTTTCTAAGCCTAAATGTGAAATAATAAATTTGGAAGGGAATTCAGAGATTCTTAATTCCATTCTGTACCTAAAGAGAAATCCCCTCAGTAATGTCCTGAATAGCTAGCTAGTCTCCCCTTGAAATTTTTGATGTTGAAGAGCTCACTATCCCCTATTAGAGATTCCCATCAAATCTTTGGACAGCTTTAATCATTGCAGTATTTTGTCTTTGTTCAACTTTCTTCCTCTGCAATAAGTTCTGCCCTCTGGAGATCAATAAAAATAAAACTAATCCTTTTTCTGTATGATACCAATGCCTGAAGATAATTATCACGTCTTCCCTAAGTCTGCTTTTCTCTAAGCTAAATAGATCCTGTTTCTTCAAATGACCTTTTCTCTTTTTTTTCTATCCTTTCTCTTTTTTTCTATCCTTTCACTATTCTAGTTATCCTTCCTTCCACTTAAAGTTACATACTTTACTAGATTCATAATGGAATTTCCTTTTCCTTAAGAGTTCTTTAAACAATTCAAATTAGCCATTGTGTCTCAGATAAATAAATAAATAAGGACTGGATCTCTACCATCACAGGGCACAACTTTTTCTACAACTTGTGTTCTTATATTAGGGCTTAGGGTAACAAAAAATAGTGAAATTCCCAGAGTAATGTAATGAGTGTTTGTGATGAGTAAGTTTTGATCCCAGGTTTTCTTGACATACTGGCCAACTTTATATTGACTATTCTATTTTCACTTTATGATAATTACAGAAAAAAAAAGGTAAACAATTCATTTAACACCAGGGTATAAAGAAATATAGTACTGTTTAATCAGAATGAAAGAAGTGGACATAGAGATAATTATAAGAATGAGACCTTGGGTTGTTTTGGTTTTTATAGCTACTACTTACAAACCCTTTAGTTATTAAATTTCATTAGCATTCTTATGATTACTCCTTTTTTTAATGTGCAAAATATCTCAAAGACATCAGGAGATCATCACAAGATCACCTGGATAGTAACCAGCAGAAATCAAATTTGAAATCAGATTTCCTTATTGCCAGGCCAATGATCTTTCAATTACACAATTAAATGAAGCTCACTATATACCAGGGGGGAAAGCAACACAACAACACATGATTACATCAATAGGTTAAAAAAAAGTATTCGACAATATTGATTTATATTAATACCTTTAAAAAACGTAGGTAGCACCAACATTTATTGTTATAAAGTGAATATATCAAAGTGGGTTAGGCTAGTTTTATTCTCTTCCTTTCCCTCCCTTTCTCCCCGAGGAAGGAGACAAAGATGTCTCTACAACTTGACTGGCCAGGTGGCTAAGGCTAAGGCTCTTGCTGGTCATTTCTTTTTTTCTTTTTCAAATGCTTTATTAACTTCTGTTTTACTTCATTCATTTCTTCCAGTTTTGTGTTACACATTTTCTCCCCATTTTTCCCCTACTCACCTCCCCAAAATAGCAGCCCCCCACAATATACCCTCCTCTTATTTTCCAATTACATGTAAAATAGTATTAATAATACTATATATATATATACATATATATACATGCACACACATTTATTCATTTATATATATATATATATATATATATATATATATATATATATATATATATATATATAAACAATTGGTTTTAAAACTTTGAATTCCAAATTCATTCCCTTCCTCCCTTGTCACCCACCCTTACTGGGAAGATAAGCAATTCAATATAGGTTGCACATGTGTAGCTAATGCAAAACATTACCACAGTAGATATATTGCAGAAGACTGATTATATTTCCTTCCCTCCTATCCCACCTTCCACTTATTCTATTCTCTACTTTGGTTCTACCCATTTTCAAAGGTGTGAGCTTCCAACTTCCCTCCCACACACCCTGCCTTCACTTCCATCATCCCCCCTCTCATCCCCTTCCCCCCTACTCTCCTGTAGGGTGAGATACCCTATTTTTTGTGTATGTCATTCCCTCCCTGAGCCAAATTCAATGATTATAAAGTTGACCCATTCCCTTATGCCTTCCTGTTCTTCCCCTCCATTGTACCCATTTTCCCTTGCCTCTTGCATATGAGATGTTTTGCCCCATTCTGTCTCTCCCCATCTCCTCTCATTACATTCCTCTCTCACCTCTTGATTTCACCTTTTAAATATCATCCCTTCCTATTAAATTGTCCTGTGCCTCTATCTATGTATAGCTGTAAACGTAAAAAGCTGAAAAAGTAAAAAGGGTAAAAGTGAGAAGCTTTGAAAGATATTATACTTGAGGGTATAGAGAACCACAGGAATTTATTGAATAGGGGATGGGATGGGGAACATCCTTAGACCTTCAACAAGCTGGGGAAATAGCTTTAGTAAAATAGCAGAATGCAAAATAATGTCGTGAAAAATATTAGCACTTCCAAATGGCAACAACAAAAGGCAGTCATGGGATGAAGAAAGGGAAAATTCAATTTAAATAATTTTAAAATGCCTAAAATATATGAGAGGCACTCTAGTAAAACGTAAATAGGACTTATTTAAATATATATATGTATATATATATATATATATATACATATATACATATATGTATGCATGTATACTATTTAGAGAAATAATCTCACAAATAGAGAGACATTTATTCGTCAGATACATATATTGCAATAAATTACATGTTATAAATAAAATATTATCTAAATGAATTTGCTTAACTAATGGTATAGTTATACCACTAGTAAGGGTTACATTATAGAGCTAATACAGTTAAGTTAGAGAAACAGATTAGAATCCCTTGGAGGGGAGAAAAGGAAAAGTGAACCAGCAGTATCATTTCCAACCACAACATATATTATACAACAATTATCATTAAAGTTAATAAGAATTGATTAAAATGGGGGGGGTGATTAGTGGAATAGAATAGATAAGTAAAACATCAGAAACAGTAAAAATCAATAACACAATTCTATAAACAAAACCTTGAAAGATTAAGCAACTCTGAACAACACAATGACCAACCACAAGTCCTATCACTCATGAAACATGTTTTCATCCTTCTATTAGAGAGATGATGGACACAGAGTGTAGATTGAGGCATATATGCCACTACTAAATCAATTAGACAATAATGAAGGAATAGTTATTCTTATAGTCGCTTGACAAAGAAGAAGAGGGCTTATAGCATAATGGGAGATATGGCAATAATGTATAGTTGGGGGATAACTGAGATCAGGGTTAGAAATGTAGCCTCACTTTAATAGGGGAAGGGGCTCCATTCTACTAGAGAATGGGGTTTCCACGAAAGAGTACTCCCATGAAGCAGTAATTTTGTACATGTCATGGCAGACAAAGAACCTCATGGGGTTTTAGACTACTGGTAGCATTGAGGTTGTGCCCTGGGAGACTAGCTTCTCTAAAATAATTCTACACATTTTAGCATCCCAGAAAAGAGATATCATGGTACAGTGGATATCATGGTACTGTACTTGGACCTGGATTACATGATTTTTTAATATTGTCTTAGAAATTTACTATCTGAGCATACCAGGGAAATTCACTTTACCCCCTCATTCTGAATTTCATCAATTATAAGTGGAGAATAATATTATTGACTTAATAGGACTTTTGTAAGGATCAAATTTGATCCTTTCACAGTTGTAATTTAGCTTAATTCCAGAAGGCCAAATAAAGTAATTCAATTATTAAGATAAGCAGAGAAGACAAAATTATCTTTATTTGTTGATAACATAGGATTTTAAATAGACAAAAGAAACAGAAAATCAATAACAACAATGACAACAAAAATAGTGATACTACACCCATCAAAAAGTAGGACACAAATCAACAGAAATATCAACAGCATTTGGATATAGTAATAACAAACTTCAGGAGGAAATAAGAGAAATGAATGTCACGTTAAAATGAATATAGCATTCAACAGAATATTTCTGAGTCAATTTACTAAGTCATACTTGATATCTATAAGATGCAAATTTACCTTAAAATAATAAAGAATAACAAATCAGCATAACAAAAGCAATATCACTACCTAAATTAAGCCCACATATTAAATGATGTACCAATCAAACTGCTAAGGGACTCTTTTTTTTCTAAAGAGGCCAAAACAAAAATGAAAACAGAAATCTTTGGGATCAACAGAAGATTCAGGAAGGAAAATAATGGAGGAAAAAAGGCAAGAATGAAGGAGGAAGAGAACTTCCAGAACATACATACGTATATACATATACGTTTATCAATGAAAAATTCGTTGCAATTATTTAAAAATATGAAAGACCAATCAATAACATTACATAAAGAGGAGTAAGATGAGTAAGAAAGACTTGAACTCAGTCAGTATCTCAGTGTGTGATCAGTATGATAACATAGATAACTCAAAAAAGAATCCCCCGTTTGGTAAGAACTACTCAGAAAATTCCAAAGTTGTTTGTCAAAAGTTTGTTTTAGACTAACATATAACAAAAACTCTAACCTTCATACAGATATTAGAGCTACAGATCAGGTCCTTTTCCCAGTTATGGCTAGGGAGAGTATTTTTAATTAAATAAGCCAGAGAGATAATTAAAGAATAAAAACACGGGGCGGCTAGGTGGCGCAGTGAGTAAGAGCGCCGGCCTCAGAGTTGGGATGACCCGAGATCAGATCCGGCCTCAGAAAATGAGCACCCATGCATAAATAATGACTAGCCGTGTAACCTTGAGCAAGTTACTTAAGCCCAATTGCTTTTAAAAAAAAAAAAGAAAAAAAAAGAAAAACAAAGAAAAAATAGATATAAAGATAAAGTCAATAATTTAAATTATATGATATTTAAAAACTTTTGCATGGACAAAATTAGGTTGAATGGGACAAGTAATGAAACAATCCATTCAGAATTTTTTTTTATCAAATAATTCTGATATTTCTGCCCAATATATTAATGATATCACTTTTATGATAGTATATAACTGTATACAAAGTAAATTCTGATCATTTAAAAATTGGTTAAAAATTGGCTCTTGAATATATATAAAATATATAATATATATAAAGGGAAAAATAGATGAGAAAGAAAGTCATAACCTAATGGAAAGTTGTTCAGTACATGAATATGCAGCTTTTAAAAGAAGAATTGCAAAGTACTAATGATATTGAGAGATTACTTTAATTCAATAATTATAAGATAAATATGAATTTAAAAAATCTTCAGGGATTCTATCAGTTCCCATTGAATTTGAAAAAAATAATGAAGAAAAGATGACAATAATCAATTTATGAACAGGGGTAGAAAGAAATAATAATTTATAAATTATTAATGAAGTGGATTGGTTCACTCATTCATTTTTTCCCCCAAATGCTTTAATAACTTCTGGTTTACATCGTTCATTTGCATCAGATATTGAGTTACATTTTTGCCCCATTTTGCCCCTACCTACCATCCCAGAATAGTAGTCCCACAAGATATCTCCTCATCCAATCTGCTCTCTCCCATCTCTTCTCCCATACCCCCTTTGACTTTTCCAGTAGGGCAAGGTGAATCCCTGTGCCCAAATGGCTGCACATCTTATCTCCCAATTATATGTAAAATAGTATTAAAAACAGCATTTATACATATTTTAAAACTTTGAATTCCAAATTCATTCTCTTCCTCCCTTGTACTCCACCTTTACTGGGAAGATAAGCAATTCAGTATATGTTGTACATGTGTAGCTAAATAGGTTAAAAGAATCCACTGATCACCTCCTGAAAAAGATCCCAAAAAGAAAACTCCTAGGAATATTACTACACTGAGGGATAGAAGGGCATGGCCTATGATACTCCAGAGGGCAAAAGAGCTGGGATTGAAGCCAAGGGTCACCTACCCAGCAAAACTGAGTATCTTGTTTCAGGGGAAAATATGGTCATTCAGTGGAATGGAGGACTTTCAAGCATTCTTGAGGAAAAAAAACAGAGTTGAATAGAAAATTTGACATTCAGACACAAGAAGCAAGAGATGCTTGAGAAGGTAATCAGGGAAAAGAAATCAAAAGGAACTTAACAAAGTTGAACTATTTACATTCCTACATGGAAAAACAATAACTGTGACTGATGAAACATTTCTCATTATGAAAATAATTGAAGAAGCATATATGGACATATGAATACATATATGGATGTGTGTATATATGTTTACAGGTATACATGGAGAGAGGGCACTGGTTGAATTTTGTGGGAAGGGATGATACTTAAGGGGTGAAGTTAAGAGGTGAGAAAGGAAAGTGACAAGAAGAGATGGGGAGAGACAGGGTAGGGTAAACTATCTTATGAAGAAGAGGCAAGGGGAAGTAGTTGCAGGGGAGGGGTAGAACAGGAAAGCAAAAAGGCAAAACCTTATTCTCATTGAATTTGGTTCAGGGAGAGAATGACATACATACTAAATGGGATATCTCACCCTGCAGGAGAGTAGGAGGAAGGGAGATGAGAGGGGGATGATGGAGGGGAGGGCATTCTAGGGGGATGGGTGGTTGGAAGTACCCACTTTTGAATAGGGACAGGATCAAAGTAGGGAATGGACCAGGTGGGGGGTGGGATGGGTGGGAGGGAAATATAAGCAGTCTTTTACAATATATCTACTATGGTAATGTTTTGCATAGCTATACATGTACAACAAATACTGAATTGCTTATCTTCCTAGAGGGAGTGGGTGACAAGGGAGGAAGGGAATAGATCTGAAATTCGAAGTCTTAAAATTAAATGTTTCAAATGTATATAAATACTATTATTAATACTATTCTGCATGTAATTGGGAGATAAGATGTTCACGCATTGGGGCTCAGAGATTCACCTTGCCCTAATGGCAAAGCCAAAGGGGGTATGGGAAAAGACCTGGAAAAAGACATGGGAGAGAGCAGCTTGGATGAGGGGATATCTAGTGGGACTGCTATTCTGGGGTGGTGGGAAAAATGGGGAAAAATTGTAACTCAAAATCTGGTGGAAATGAATGATGTAAACCAGAAATTAATAAAGCATTTGTTAAAAACAAACAAAAATAAAAACAAAAAACAAGAAAAAAAGAAAAAGACAGAGATCAATGGAAAATTTTATCTCCAATTACAAGACTAAAGAAAAACATAAAAAGGTAAACAAGGAAAACACAGACTCATACATACATATGTGCACACCCACACTCATACATACATGCTCGTTACTTGGGATGCAACAAGAGCAAAATGTTCACATCCTTATATGAGGAGCTGATAACTGTCAATATTAAAATTTTTTATGATTATCATGACCTTCAAAACGATTATACTTAGAGGGTGTGTGTATGAATGCAGTAACCTGAAGATTAAAAAAAAATCTTATTAAAGGAATGAAAGGGACTGTAATGGGATAAAAGGAAAGGATGGGATAGGAAAAGGTAAAATATGCCATTCAAAGAGGCATTAAAACACACTATTGTAGAAGGGAGAAAAGGGGGAGGAACATCATTTAAACACTCTTCTCACTGGTTCTGGTTCAAAGAGGGATCAACTTAAAGAACAATTGATTCCAATACTCTAAAAACTATTTGGGAATATTAGTGAAGGAGTCCTACCAAATTTTTTTCTATGAAACAAATATGGTACTGATTCCTAAATCAGGAAGAGATAAAACAGAGAAAGAAAATTATAGACTAATTTGCCTCATGAATTTAGATGCAAAAATATTAAATTAAATATTAGCCAAAAGACTGCAACAATTTATCACAAAAATAATACACTTTGATAAGGTAGGATTTATTCCAGGAATGCACAGATGGTTTAATATTAGGAAAACCATCAGTATAATTAATAATATCCACAATAAAAATAGCAGAAACCACATGATTATTTCAATAGATGCAGAAAAAGCTTTTCACAAAGTACAATATCCATTCCTATCAAATATACTAGAAAGTATAAGAATAAATGGAGCCTTCCTTAAAATAGTTGATAGCATCCATTTAAAACCATCAGCAAGTATTTTATGCAATGGATATAAAGTAGAAGCATTTCTAATAAGATCAGGAGTGAAACAAGGGTGTCCACTATCACCCCTCTTATTCATATGGTACTAGAAACATTATCAGTAGCAATTACAGAAGAAAAAGAAAACAAAGGAATCTAATTAGGCAAAGAAGAGACCAAACTATCACTCTTTGCAGATGGTATGATGATATACTTAGAGAATCCTAGAGAATCAAGTACAAAACTACTTGAGACAATAAATAAATTTGGCTAAGTTGCAGGATATAAAATAAACTCACAGAAGCCCTCAGCATTCCTGTATATCTCTAATGAAATTCAACAGCAAGAGATAGAAAGAGAAATCCCATTTAAAGTCACTGTATACATTATAAAATATTTGGGAATCCAACTACCAAAACAAACCCAGGATGTATATGGTCACAATTACAAAACACTCTTCACACAAATAAAATCAGATTTAACTAATTGGAAAAATATCTATTGCTCATGTCTTGGTAGAGCTAGTATAATAAAAACGACAATTTTACCCAAACTAAATTATATATTAGTGCCATACCAATCAATTTACCAAAAAACTACTTTTTAGAGTTAGACAAAATAGTAACAAAATTTATTTGGAAAAACAAACGGTCTAGAATATCAAGGGAATTAATGAAAAGAAATGCTAGGGATGGTGGACTAGCTATGCCAGATTTTAATCTGTATCATACAGCAGCAGTCACCAAAACTGCTTGGTACTGGCAGAGGAGTAGAGCAGTTGATCAATGGAATAGATTGCATGCAGGAGAACCAGCAGTTAATGAATATAGTAATCTATTGTTTGATAAACCCAAAGACCCCAGTTTTTGGGATAAGAATGCACTATTTGACAAAAATTCCTGGGAAAACTGGGATACAGTATGGCAGAAACTGGGCATAAACCATTATTTAACACCATATACCAAAATCAGTCTGAATGGGTGCATGATCTATGTATAAAGGATGATACTGTAAGCAATCTGGAAGAGCAAGGCATAGTTTACCTGTCAGATTTTGGAGAGGGAAAGACTTTAGGACTAAACAAGAATTAGCGAGCATTATAAAATGCAAAATCGATGATTTTGATTACATTAAATTGAAAATCTTCTGTACAAAAAAAAAAAACCAATATAACCAAGATCAAGAGCGAGATGGGAAATTGGGAAATAATTGTTACAAACTATGTCTCTGATAAAGGACTCATTTCTAAAATATACAAAGAATTGAGTGTAATCTATAAGAATACAAGTCATTCCCCAATTGACAAATGGTCAAAGGATATGAACAAGCAATTTTCAGAGAAAGAAATTAAAGATACCTATAAGCATATGAAGAAATGCTCTAAATCACTATTGACCCATTACTCAGGGTCACATAGCTATTAAGGTATCTAAGGAAATAATTAAAGTCAGGTATTCTTAACTTTGAAGTCCAGGAGTGTTCTATTCACTGTGCCATAAAACTACCAAAGAAGAGAGGAAAACAAGCATAACCATTCAGTACAGTGAAAAAGTCTGAAAATATGTAAAATCTGCATCACATAGACCACCTCTCTTAGGGGGTGCAATGGGGAGTGTCTTCTTATCTTTCTTCTTTCCATCTATGTTATTGTTCCTTACAATTTTGTAATATTCAATTTTGATTTTTGGTGTTTTTAAAAATTTTTCTCATTATACTTTATATATCATTTGGTTATTTTACATCATTTCACATAGGTCTTTCCATGCTTCTCTATATTTGTCATATTCATAATTTGATCCCCTTAATAGTTTTTTTTTTAGTCTTCAGGTTAGTGCATTCATACCCACACCCTCTATCTAAGTATAACCCTTTTGAAGTTCATGATAATCATAAATATTTCAAATATTGACAGTTATCAGCTCCACATATAAGGGTGTGAACATTTTGCTCTTGTTGCATCCCAAGTAATGAGCATGTGCTTGTGGGTGTGGGTGTGTGCACTTATGCATGTGTCTGTGTTTCCCTTGTTTACCTTTTTATGTCTTTCTGGTGTCTTGTAATTGGAGATCAAATTTTCCATTGAACTCTGGCTTTTTCATCAGGAAAATCTGGAAGTCCCTTATTTCATTAAACATCCATCTCCTTGCCTGAAAGATTATGCTCAGTTTTGCTAGGTAGTTAATCCTTGGTTGTAGTCCTAGCTCTCTTGCCCTATGAAATATGAAATTCCAGTCCTTTTTTGTTTGCTTTTTTCATCACGGCTTTCTTGGTAGACCAATGATTCTTAAATTGTCTCTCCTGGATCTGTTCTCTAGGTCAGTTATTTTTCCAGTGAGATATTTTACATTTTCTTCCAATTTTTTGATCGTCTTGTTTTGTTTGATTGACTCTTGCCGCATCATAGAGTTCTGAGTTTCAGTTTGATTGTGTCTAATTTTAGCGAATTATGGTCTTCAGTTAGTTTTTGAAGTTCCTTTTTTAGGGAGGTATTTTCTTTTACCAAGTTGGTCACTGCCTCCCTGATTTGGTATTTAAAATTTTTCTTAAGCTCCTCCAGGAATGCTATTTGGGCTTGAGACCAGATCATGTTTCCTTCTGTGGTCTCAGGTGTGGGTAGAGAGTCTATATTGTTCTGTTTATTTGATTGTTCTTGCCCTGCATAGTAGGCTCGAATAGACTTTCTTGACTTCCCTCTTCCTTCTCAGCTTCCATCTTTCCCATTGTGACTTCCTGTTTCCTATTTTCTCAGGCTATGAGTTTAGGGCCTGATAATTGACTTTGAATACCTCTGGGTGGCTGGTTTATGGCTAAGTCAGGGATGTCAGTGAGGAATGTAGATGCATAGGTAGGGGTGAGTCTGATTACTTCAGATTTCTGCCTCTATATCCCTGGGCTATAAGTAGACTTTTGTTGGTGAGGTGAGGTGGGGCATGTTGGGACCCCTCCCTCTCTTCTCTTCAGACTCCTGGCTGTCTCAGTTACGCCCCTTCTTGGAGCCTCTCAAGCCTGGGGCTATTTCCATTAACTTGGGATTGCAATCTGGGTGGAAGACTTATCTTTGGGTTTTCTGCTTCATGAAGGAGGGATGGGAGGATCTGAGCAGCTAGAATTTACTTTGCCATTCCAGCCCCTGTATTAGGGAGGCAGGCAGTCTCCAACCTTCCAGGCTGGGGACTGAATGCAGCCAGAGAAGCTGCTCTCTCCCCTCGGGGCCAGACTCTCCTACCTGGCTCCAAGGACTCTTCCAGTCCCTTCGTGAGATGAAGGCGAGATGACTGCGATTCATCCTTGGTAAGTCTGCAGGCTGGGGTTTTTTCTCTCTCTGGTGTAGTCTGCTTGTCCGCTCTTAGGTCTGAGCTGTGCAGACCCCACATGCTCTGCGCTCAACCTGTCCAGACATACTGGGCAACCTCCTGGGCTGGACTCTGCCATGCTGTCTTCCAGTGGGCTCTGTCACTCCAGAATCCGCTCAGATTCACCCTTTGAGATTTAGTGACTGAGAAGCTCAGTGAGGTTTCTGCTTCCTTTCTGCCATCTTGGCTCTGCCCCCCTTTTAGCAGATTTAAATACAAAGAAAACATAAGGCTGAAAGTTATTTTCCTCATTATACCACTACCATTTTTGGTATAGGGAGCTGCCTCCAAAAGTGCAGATTTTTTGCAATTTATAGTCTTAGAGACTTGTCTAAAACAATGAATTTTAAGTAATTGTCCCAGGGCCACACAGCAAGTACATTTTGAGTTTAGACGTGAATCCAGGTGTTCCTGACTCATTTCCCAGTAGTCTATCCACTGAGGCAGCCTCTACATTTCCCTCTGCCCCTTCCACTTTTTCTACCCATAGTATTTCTCTACTTCTGCCTTTTTTTTCATCCTCTTTACTTCTCCATCTCTCATCTGTTACTCTCTCTTTCTGCCTGCCTATTTGCCTCTGAGTCTGTCTCTGTCTCTATGAGTCTCTGTCTCCCTCTGACTCTCTCTGCACACTTTGTATAATTGATCTTAATTTAATAAAGGCCATATTTTGTCATGATTGTGTCTTTCAAATAGAAAGTAGCATTTTTGAATTCTTCTGTTATACTTGAACTAAAATTTGAGCCATTTTCTTGAAACAAAATATTTTGTTATCTCAGAAACCTATCTTATTTAGGTTCTGATGTTTTAGGCCACATAATCATGCAAAAAAAAAAAAGTAGGGGTGGCTAGGTTGCACAGTGAATAGAGCACCAGCCCTTGACTAAGAAGGACCTGAGTTCAAATCCAGGCTCAGACACTTAACACTTACAATATGTGTGACTTTTGTGTGGCTACTAAAGGTGAGTTAGTTAAGGCAATCACTTAACCCTAATTGCCCAGCCTTTCCCCCTCCAAAAATAAAAGCAAAAAAAGCAGTATTATGAGAATATTTGGAATAATATGACGAAGTTAAATTTAGACAACTGTCAATCCTAGTCTTGCTTTACATAATATACCTAGTATTACTTTATACAAGGGAATAAATGTATAAATTATACAACAATATTAAAACTTTAAAAAACAAATTGCTTTGAATGACAGTATTGAAACCTAAATGAATTACTTAACATCTCTCAAAAATATTGTTCACTTGCTACTTTGCTCAGCACAGATCAAATTCTATCTTATAGGGAATTAATCAAGAAATATACTTTATGAAGTAACAAATAAAGTAATCCTACAAAGTCCTAGCATTAGGAAACACCCATGTTCAACAAATTATACCACTTGACCCATAACATCAAGGAAAAATCAATGAAGAGGATGGGGGAAATTGATAAAAAAGTATACTCAATTTTTCTATCAACAATTTAGGTTCTATTTTGATCCTGGCTGTGTAATTCATACTAAGAAGTGGCTGTCGGCTATATGCAAGATGAAAAATGAATCCTTCTCCAAGAGAATGCTAAAAAGAATTTGTTACAAAATAATTTGTGAAAATATAAGGGAAAATTGTTAAAATATGCACTGGATGCTGTCATTGCTACAATGTGTCACTTACAGATGCTCAACATTCATTATAGTCTAGAAAATTTTAAATTATTGATGTTGGAAATTATTTAGAATATTGTTTTAAAATGTTAGAAACCTTTGGAACTTTTTGATGAATTTTATTCTTGATAAATTGATCAGATTTTAAAATGAGCTTAATCATTTTCATAATCACCAAACTCAATTTATTCCACCTGTTCTCAATGCCAAATAATTTTCTAGATATTCAAAGGGTATGATGGGGTTAGAAAAGAGGCATTCATTTCTCCATCTTTTGCATATATGTAAATCTGCCAAAATACTTTCTAAGAGAATCCTATGATAGTTACCTAACTTTCTACTTATTTATTCACTTATATAGCTCTGTGCCCAAGGTTCCCAGTTCCCAGAGTTTTCCAGGTCATCATGTAACTCCTATTCAAGAATACAAGAAGAAAATAATCATCTGACTGAACATTTACATACTATGTAAATCATACTATGCTAGGTACTAGAGATATCTTTTTAACTGAATATTTCTTCACATGAAATTTATATCCTCTTGCCATCACCATTCTGAGCTCCTTTAAAATTCTCAATTTTTTTTCAATCTAAATGATTGCCAAGCTCCCACATTATAAAAATCTGCCCCCAAATTTCATTTGTGGACCAGTTGTTTGCAATTCTAAATGAATTCTTCCATATAAATGATATCCCATACACATGGATCAGTTTTATCTGAGCCTACAAACACCCGTTTCCCCATAATTTGCCTGAAGTCACTTACAAGTAGTACTCTATTTAGATGTTTTAATCATCACGTGTTACATAGAGCTTCTGTGGAAAATAAATTCAGAGTTACAAAGAAGATGCTAGAGATTTCTCTTCATCTTTAATCATTGCTTGAGAAGTAATTGGAGTAAGAAATCCTCTAGATTTTTAGTTATCTATCATGTTATGGATGGAAGATTTAACCCATTTGTTAAGGGTATATGTGTTAAGGGATTAAGTTTGAGGAACTGTGTGAATCATGATTTAGACCTAGAAGGGACTTTTAGAGGTCAACTAAAACTTTCTTATAATATAAACACCAAGGGCATTGCTCAATCTTAGATACTTCCTTCTCAATTACTTGGTATTCTTTGGAGTGATGCACTGATTGCTTTGCCTTTTTCTGTTTCTAGTATTAGCTCCTGTTGTTTCTGAATTACTTCTCCTCTTGGACAGAATTACTTCTTGCAGCTATCTCTCTCTAGTCCTTCTTGTCAAGTAAATAAATATAATGTTGGGGACACCTTATTTAATCCTGATACATTTACTGGGTAAGAAGATATATTGATTATGAAGAAGACACACTAGATGTGATGAGGACTGGATACCTGCCTACATCAGACAGGAAGTCTCTTTGAGAGTAATCAAATAAAGTAAAATTAAATACATATAAATATATAATATACCAATTTTGTTTCCCTGATCAACTTTATAAACACAAGATAAAGTGGGCACAACTATAGAGCAGCCTAAAAATATCTGGAGAGGAGTGGTCAGATTCAATGTGAATTAGCAGCATGATGGGATAGCCAATCTTAAACCACATTAAAAAAAGATATAGTGTACAAGATTAGGGAGGTGATAGTCCTGTTAACCCTGTTAGACCATATTTGCATTACAATGATCATGAGTTATTGATCATTCATATCTTTGAATGTAGCAAGCTTTCTCTAGAATTAGTGATGTGTTTATGGGTAGAGGATGCTGAGAGAAAGTATTATTATACACTGAAATTAATAAATAATTAAATAAACAATTGCTTTATTAACTTCTGGCTTTACATCATTCATTTCCACCAGATTTTGAGTTACAATTTTTTCCCCATTTTTTCCCTACCCACCACCCCAGAATAGCAGTCCCACTAGATATCCCCTCATCCAATCTGCTCTCTCCCATATCTTCCCCCATACCCCCTTTGACTTTGCCATTAGGGCAAGGTGAATCTCTGAGCCCCAATGCGTGAACATCTTATGTACCAATTACATGCAAAATAATATTAATAATAGTATTTATATACATTTGAAACATTTAATTTTAAGACTTCGATTTTCAGATCTATTCCCTTCCTCCCTTGTCACCCACTCCCTCCAAGAAGATAAGTATTTCAGTATGTGTTGTACATGTATAGCTCTGCAAAACATTACCATAGTAGATATATTGTAAAAGACTGCTTATATTTCCCTCCCACCCATCCCACCCCCCACCTGGTCCATTCCCTACTTTGATCCTGTCCCTCTTTGAAAGTGGGTACTTTCAAACTCCCCTCCCCTAGAAAGCCCTCCCTTCTATCATCCCCATTCTCATCCCCCTTCCCCCTACTCTCCTGCAGGGTGAGATATCCCATTTAGTATGTACATGATTCTTTCCCTGAGCCAAATTCAGTGAGAATAAGGTTTTGCCTTTTTGCCTTCCTGTTCTTCCTCTCCCCTGCAGCTACTCCCCCTTGCCTCTTCTACATGAGATAGTTTACCCTACCCTGTCTCTCCACATCTCCTCTTGTCACTTTCCCCTCTAACTTCTTAACTTCCCCCCCCTTAAGCATCATCCCTTCCCACCAAATTCAAACTGTGCCCTCTATCCATGTATACCTGTAAACATATATATACACATCCACATATGTATTCATATGTCCATATACCCTTCTTCAATTATTTTCATACTAAGAAAGGTTTCATCAGTCACAGTTATTGTTTTTCCATGTAGGAATGTAAATATTTCAACTTTGATAAATTCTTTTTGATTTCTTTTCCCTGATTACCTTCTCAAGCATCTCTTGCTTCTAGTGTTTGAATGTCAAATTTTCTAATCAACTCTGGTTTTTTCCTCAAGAATGCTTGAAAGTCCTCTTTTCCACGGAATGACCATATTTTCCCCTGAAACAAGATACTCAGTTTTGCTGGGTAGGTGACCCTTGGCTTCAATCCCAGATCTTTTGCCCTCTGGAATATTATATACCATTCCGTTCGATCCCTCAGTGTAGAAGCTGCCAGGTCCTGGGCTATTCTGATTGTGTTTCCACAATATTGGAATTGTTTCTTCCTGGCTGCTTATAGTATTTTCTCCTTGACCTGGGAGTTCTGGAACCTGGCTATAATATTCCTATGAGTTTTCTTTTGGGGATCCTTTTCAGGAGGCAATCAGTGGATTCTTTCAACCTCTATTTCCCCCTCTGGGTCTAAAACATCAGGGCAATTTTGCTTGTTTAACAGCATCTTGATTTCTCATAAAGTCACTAGCTTCCATTTGCTCCAGTCTAATTCTGAAGGAATGATTCTCCTCAGTGAGATTTTGAGATTATTTTTCCATCTGGCAAATTCAGCTTTTTAAGGCATTCTTCTCCTCGTTGCCTTTCTGAGCCGCTTTTGCGATTTGAGTTAGTCTGTTGTTTAAGGTGTTATTTTCCTCAGTCATGCTGTTGACTGTCATTTCATACTTTTCTTGCATATTTCTCATTTTTCTTCCCAATTTTTCCCCCACTTCTCTTATCTGCTTCTTAAGGTCCTCTATGGCCTGTAGCCAGCTTGTATTTTCATTTGGGGCTTTTGGTGAAGGATTTCTGACCTCACAGTCCTCCTGCTGTTCCCTGCTTTGATCCTCTTTGCCCCCCAAATAGGAGTCTAAAGTTGCATTTTTCTGTTTATTTTGTTTCCTTTGACTAGGCATATTGCCACTTAATTACTTGATTTTGGGCCTTGTTGCCACAGTAGGACTCTGCCACCAGGCAGGAGAGCTTCCATTCCAAACATGTTGTCTTCACAACTTCAGGAGTTTGGGTGGCCTCTGTAAAGCCTCCACTTGCACTGGCAAATTGGATACCGACCCCAGACCTTCCCCCAAGACCACAATCCAGATCAAAGCAGGTTAAAGCAAGAGCGATTAACCCCCAGACTGATTGCTGGATCTCTCTACAATTTGCAGACTAGGAGCAGGAGCTGCCACTGACACTGCAAAATGGCCTCCGTGCCGAATTTCCTCAGCAGCTTTTTGCCCCCAGGGAAGGAAGCCTACACATTCCCCAAATACTGGTCCCAAAGTCAATAGGGCACTAACCTCTCACTTTGTCCGAGGCATATCTGTGCTGATAATTCTGGAATCGCCACAGCTGCTGGTGTTCTGGGGTCCCTCCAGTGGGCTGATGACCCGGCCGCCCTGGGGCTAAAACCAAGGCTTAGAGGGCCTGGGCTCGGCTCCAGGAGCACTGGGCTGTCCGTTCCCAGCATGCTGTGCTGCCGGCTTTTAGAGCGCTGCGCTGCCTGCTCCCTGCAGGGATGCTGTGCTGTCCTTAGCTGGAGGTTAGCTTCTGTGGGTGCTGGGGCTCCAGAAGTTGTTCAGATTCCCCCTTTACATTGTTTGGAAGTGGTATGGGGCAGAGCACCTTGGAAGTGCTGTTTCTACTCTGCCACCTTGGCTCGGCCCCCCCACCTCCATTAGAATATAGAGTGACCAAATTCATGAGAAGAAAACCAGCCAGAGAAGCCCAAATGGAAATGGCTTTCCCTACCCAGATTACTGGAAGCTGCTGAGTCTCATGATCAAGCCACATTCTTCATACAAGGAACAGAAGACTTTTAGCTTGCCTCCTCTTTAAATGCCGACCAATTTTTTTTTTCACTTGTCAGTGGAATTCCCTTTCAGAAGACATTTAAGGCCATTTAGTATCTCCCTCCTTGTCTTTTGTTACTGAGAGAAACCACTGACCATCTGTTTATTGATTGCTGCCTAGCCTAATTAATAAGTTGATTATTAATTAACCAGAAACCTTGTCTTAGATTTTTCATTCATACGAGGACTGTGCAATGAGAGTTCAGTAGACATAAAAATATCTTTTTATAAATGACTATATATGGGATAAGGTTTTCAAATCTCATGGTCATTCCCTTGGAAGAGGATTCTATAAGTCCTAAGGTATAATATACTTGCTTCACAGGGAATTTCAGTTTTATACAGTGCTAGAATAAATAACTTCCATTGCTAGTCTTTCACAATGCTAATTACTCCTCCACTTGATGGGCTAACTTTTTGGAACTTTGAGGAGGGAATCTGACTTTGTTTTCTTGTTTGTTTGTTTTGCTCTTGAGTGGGTTTTTTTTTTTTTTTGCTCTTTTTGGAGGGAGGAAAGCAAGGCAATTTTGGTTAAGTGACTTCCTCAAGGTCATACAACTAGTAAGTATCAAGTTTTTGTGGCCAGATTTAAACTCATTAACCCTTGACTCCAGGGCCAGTGCTCTCTTCACTGTGCCACATAGCTGCCCAGAATCTGACTTTGTACTTACGTTTACATTAAGACTTCATCACCCATGTTACAATAAGGAAGATTAAGCAAATAAAATCAACAAAGTCTCACCAGATGCTAAGGTGTTAAGGCACCCACTCCCAAACTACTTTATATTCAGGTTATATATTCAGTTTATTTCTTAAATAAATTAAATTATATATTATAAATATATTATAATTATTTGCATTTTATAACATAATTTATAATTATAAATATACTGTATGTGTTATACATTTTATATATGTACACATATATGCCTATGTCTGTCTGTGTGTGTATAGCTTCACCTATTAAGAAGAAAGGATACAAAAATTTATTAACTATTTACTATATACAAGAAACTATATAAGCACTGGGGAGACAAATACAAGAAAATTATCTTTCATTCTAATAAAAGAGGGTAAAAGTGAGTGCATGAAGGTACCAGTGGGGGACATGATTTTGAAACCCTGTAAGTCAGAAACAGGTTCAAAAAGGAAATCTAGTCAGGCTGCTCCTTCAGCAAAAGAGAGGCTCTAGTAGAAGTGAGGCTGACCTTGTTCACTGATATCCCAGGGTGAACAGATTTCATAGCCTATTTTGGGATGAAGAGGCCTAGGTACTGAGAAAATGAATTAGAATGCAAACTCCTGGATGGTAGCAATTTTCTTGAGTCTAACAGATCCTAAAACTTTACTAAGCCAGTAAGTAGATTATATTATTGCCAACTGGAGTCATATGGCCAAGAGCAATGCCAATTGAGAAATAACTCATTTGTAAAATCTTACAGATGATGCTGGTGGACAATCATTAGCAAAACTGACTCATGAAATAGGAAGACCTGGTCAAAGAACATTTAAAGATGGTCCTGAAAGAAAGACAACAGAGGGGCAGAGCCAAGATGGCGGAGTAGAAACAGCATTTCCAATGTGCTCTGCCCCACACAGATTTGAAACAATGTGAAAGGGAGCTCCTAACAACTTCTGGAGCCACAGCACCCACAGAACGGCACAGAGAAGCTAACCTCCTGCTGAGTACAGCCCAGCAGCCCTGCAGGGAGCAGCCAGCGCAGCGCTCTGAGAGCAGGCAGCCCAGCGCGCTGGGAACCGACAGCGCAGCCCGCAGAGCGGGCCCAGGTCCGCGGTTTTAGCCCCAGGGCGGCCAGGCCTTCAGCCGGCTGGTGGAACCCCAGAATACCAGCAATTGTGGCGATTCCAGAATTATCAGCACAGATATGCCTAGGACAAAGTGAGAGGTTAGTGCCCTATGGACTTTAGGACCAGTATTTGGGGAACACGTGGCTTCCTCCCCTGGGGGCAAAAAGCTGCTGAAGAAACTGCTGCACAGAAGCCATTTTGCAGCATCAGCAGTGGCTCTAGCTCCTGGTCTGAGAACTGTAGGAAGATCCAGCAATCAGTCTGGGGGTTAATCGCTTTTGCTTTAAACTGCCTGGATCTGGATTGTGGTCTGGGAGGGAAGTTTGGGGTGGGTATCCAACTTGCCAGAGTGGGTGGAGGCTTTACAGAGGCCACCCAACTGGTGGAAGTTGTGAAGACCCCACGTTTGGGCGGAAGCTCCCCTGTCTGGTGGCAGAGTCCTACTGTGGCAACAAGCCCCAAAATCAAGTAATAAGTGGCAATATGCCTAGGCAAACGAAACAAAATAAACAGAAAAGTTCAACATTGGACTCCTATTTTAGGAGCAAAGAGGCTCAAAGCATGGAGGAGGACTGTGAGGTCAGAACTCCTGCACCAAAAGCCCCAAATGAAAATACAAGCTGGCTACAGGCCATAGAGGACCTTAAGAAGCAGATAAGAGAAGTGGGGGAAAATTTGGGAAGAGAAATGAAAAAGATGGAAGAAAAGTATGAAATGACAGTCAACAGCCTGACTGAGGAAAATAACACCTTAAAAAATAGACTAACTCAAATGGCAAAAGAGGCTCAGAAAGGCAATGAGGAGAAGAATGCCTTAAAAAGTCAAATTTGCCAGATGGAAAAGAATCTCAAAAGCTCACTGAGGAGATTCATTCCTTCAGAGTTAGACTGGAGCAAGTGGAAGCTAGTGACTTTATGAGAAATCAAGATACTATTAAACAGATCCAAAAAAATGAAAGAATAGAAGGCAATGTGAAATATCTCATGGGAAAAACCACTGACCTGGAAAATAGATCCAGGAGAGATAATTTAAAAATTATTTGACTACCTGAAAGCCATGATCAAAGAAAGAACCTAGAAATCACCCTTCAAGAAATTCTCAAGGAAAATTGCCCTGATGTTTTAGATCCAGAGGGCGAAATAGAGGTTGAAAGAATCCAGAGATCACCTCCTGAAAAAGAGCCCCAAAAGAAAACTCCCAGGAATATTATAGCCAGGTTCCAGAATCCCTAGATCAAGGAGAAAATACTACAAGCAGCCAGGAAGAAACAATTTCAATATTGTGGAAACACAATCAGATTAGCCCAGGACCTGGCAGCTTCTACACTGAGGGATTGAAGGGCATGGAATATGATATTCCAGAGGGCAAAAGAACTGGGAATGAACCCAAGGTCACCTACCCAGCAAAACTGAGTATTTTGTTTCAGGGGAAAATATGGTCATTCAGTGGAATAGAGGACTTTCAAGCATTCTTGAGGAAAAAACCAGAGTTGAATAGAAAATTTGATATTCAGACACAAGAAGCAAGAGATGCTTGAGAAGGTAATCAAGGAAAAGAAATCAAAAGGAACTTATCAAAGTTGGACTATTTACAGTCCTACATGGAAAACAATAACTGTGTTTGATGAAACCTTTCTCATTATGAAAATAATTGAAGAAGGGTACATGGCATATGTTCACAGGTATACATGGATAGAGGGCACAGGTTGAATTTGATGGGAAGGGATGATTATTATTATTTTTTTTTTGGAGGGCAGTTGGGGTTGGGTGACTTGCCCAGGTTCACGTGGCTGGTTTTTTGTTTGTGTCTTGGGTGTCTGGGGCCGGATCTGAGCTCGGGTCCTTCTGGCTCTGGGGCTGCCTCTCTGCTCGCTGCGCCACCTAGCCGCCCCAAGGAAGGGATCATTCTTAAGGGGTGAAGTCAAGAGGTGAGAGAGGAAAATGGCAAGAGGAGATGGAGAGAGACAGGGTAGGGCAAACTATCTCATGTAGAAGAGGCAAGGGGAAGTAGTTGCAGGGGAGGGGAAGAACAGGAAGGCAAAAACATATTCTCATTGAAGTTGGCTCAAGGAGAGAATCACATACATACTAAATGGAATATCTTACCCTCACTCACTCTCCTGAGTAGGGGAAAGGGGGATGAGAGGGGGGATGTTGGAGGGGAGGGCATTCTGGGGAGAGGGGAGGTTAGAAGTACCCACTATCAAAGAGGGACAGGATCTAAGTAGGGAATGGACCAGGTGGGAGGTGAGACAGATGGGAGGGAAATATAAGCAGTCTTTTACAATATATCTACTATGGTAATGTTTTGCATAGATATATATGTACAACACATACTGAATTGCTTATCTTCTCAGAGGGAGTGGGTGACAAGGGAGAAGGGGAATGGATCTGAAAATCGAAGTTTTAAAATTAAATGTTTCATAAGATGTCCAGGCAGTGGGGCTCAGAGATTCACCTTGCCCTAATGGCAAAGTCGAAGGGGCTATGGGAGAAGATATGGGAGAGAGCAGATTGGATGAGGGGATATCTAGTGGGACTGCTATTCTGGGGTGGTGGGTAGGGAAAAAATGGGGAAAAAATGTAACTCATAATCTGGTGGAAATGAATGACGTAAACCAGAAGTCAATAAAGCATTTGTTTAATCAATTAAAAAAAAGAAGAAGAAATCTGTATACAATCACAGACATACCATATCTGTGATGACCAACTATAACAGACTGGACTCTTTTCTCCAATGCAGTGATATAAGTTAATCCAAAATGACTCAAGAAAGTGAGAAATGCGCCATCCAGAGATATAACTAGAAAGAACTGAACCTGAATCCTGATGGAAGCAAACTAAATGATCTTGTTCTTTTCATTGTTTGGTTTTATTTCTCCCTTACCATCTTTCATCCCACCTAGTACAATACGCCTTTGTAATTGGAATAATGTCTAATATGAATGCATTTGCAGATCAGAAAGAAAAAAAGAAAGACAGCAAAGGAATTAGATGTTGACTCTTAAAGTATCTGAGAGAGGGGGGCAGAGCCAAGATGGTGGAGTAGAAACAGCACTTCCAAGGTGCTCTATCCCACACAACATCCAAATAATGTAAAAGGGGACTCTGAACAACTTTTGGAGCCCCAGCACCCACAGAATGACACAGAGAAGCTAACCTCCTGCTGAGAGCAGCCCAGAGCCCTGCAGGGAGCGGCCAGCCCATCGCTCTGAGAGCAGGTAGTGCAGTGCACTGGGTACCCGAGAGCTGAGCCCAAGACCTTGTGAGCTGCAGTTTTAGCCCCAGGGCAGCTGGCCCAGCAGCCAGCTGGAGGGACCCCAGAACACCAGCAGCTGTGGCGATTCCAGAATTATCCACACAGCTATGCCTAGGGCAATGTGAGAGGTTAGTGCCCTATGGACTTTGGGACCAGTATTTGGGGAACGAGTTGGGTTCCTCCCCTGGGGGCGAAAAGCAAAGCTGCTGAAGAAACGCAGCACAGAGGTCATTTTGCAGTCAGTGGTGGCACTAGCTCCTGGTCTGTGAACTGTAGGGAGACTCAGCAATTAGTCTGGGGGTTAATTGCTCTTGCTTTAAACTGCTGGATCTGGATCATGGTCTGGAGGAGAAGTTTGGCGTGTGCATCCAATTTGCTAGAGCGGGTGGAGGAAGGGAATGGATCTGAAAATCAAAGATTTAAAATTAAATGTTTCATAAGATGCCCAGGCATTTTGGCTCAGAGATTCACCTTGCCCTAATGGCAAAGTCGAAGGGGGGTATGGGAGAAGATATGGAAGAGAACAGACTGGATGAGGGGATATCTAGTGGGACTGCTACTCTGGGGTGGTGGGTAGGGAAAAATGGGGGAAAAATTGTAACTCAAAATCTGGTGGAAATGAATGATGTAAACCAGAAGTTAATAAGGCAATTGTTTAAAGACTAAAAAAAAAAAGATTATTTGAGAGAAAGAAAGATAAATGCTTTAAAAAGATCATGCATTATTTTACAAATAAATAAATTATTGAGGAAAAGTGAATGCCTAATTATAGAATAATTAAGGAATGAAAATAGGCTACACATTCATGAAAACTACCCTTGGTGGAGGTATGAAAGAAGTCAAGTTTTTCTGATTATTTGCTACAAGTGATCAAATCTTTGATCTTAAAATTGTTCTAATGGTATAGAGAATGCATGATCCTAATGTATTTATTGCTAATTGACTATAAGACACATATAGACATTTTATTCAGTAGGTGAAAATATTGCCATAAAGACTCATCAAAATAAAATATAATAAATCTTTCCCTTTCATAGGCCAAAATCATACTAAGTTATTTGAAGTTATAAAGAACAGATATTTCTCCTCACCAACCCTTTTATTATTAATAACAACCATGGTATAAAACAGGGAGATACATGCTTTCCACCATAGTAGAGTACACCTAATGACCTATTCAAAGGAAAGCAATTTTTGTCAAAGTATATAACATAAAGTAATCCAGATACTTTTATTTAAAGATGAAATTCTATTTATCAGACCTCTTCTTTGCAAAACCTTCTAAAGGAGCTTTATAACCACTCAAAAGATTTATACTTAACCTTTATGTGTGAATTTTTTTTAAAAAGGTAAAATTTATGATTTTAATTATGATCTGCAGTTGCAAGAGCAGAGCATAGAGCTTATCCATAAATACAAATATCTTAGACAAGGGCAGCTAGGTGGCACAGTGAATAGAGCACTAGCCCTGGAATCAGGAGGACCTGAATTCATATCCAGCCTCAGACACTTAACATTTACTAGCTGTGTGACCTGGGGCAAGTCACTTAACTCTAATTGCTGCCTTCCTCCCACTAAAAAGCAAAAAAAACAAAAAACAAATATCTTAGATATTGAGTCTAGGTCTGATCAGGAGATAATCTTCCCCCACTGTCATTTTATATTTTTCCAGTAATATTGTATGGCTATGGTTTATTAAATACCATAGACTGAAAAATTAAAATTTTTAGGTTGTGAAAGGGCAGTGTATTCATGAACACACTTTAGAATAAGATAGGGGAGGGGCGGCTAGGTGGCGCACTGAATAAATCACCAGCCCTGGAGTCAGAAGGACCTGAGTTCGGAGCCGGCCTCTGACACTTAATCCACACAAACAAAAACCTAGCCGTGCAATCTTGGGCAAGTTACTTAGCCCCAATTGCCCTAAAGGGGCGGCTAGGTGGCCCAGTGAGTAAGAGCACTGGCCTCGGAGTTGGGATGACCCGAGATCAAATCCGGCCTCAGAAAATGAGCACCCACACATAAATAATGACTAGCCGTGTAACCTTGAGCAAGTTACTTAACCCCAATTGCTTTAAAAAAAAAAAAGTATAAGATAGGGGAGGAATTTTTAACACCTTGACATGTGTTAGATAGATGATGTCATCAGATATTTGTTACTAGAAAACGAATGAGATTGACCATATAACAAAAGTGATACATAATCAGTGGGCAGTCCACATACCCACTTGGTAGGTAAACAATGTCAAAAGATTTTTCAGTAATACCTTGAATTTTGAGGAACTAACTCCGAAGAATTTTTAGGACATTAGAATTGTTCAGGATGAGTAGGAATTAGTGTATTCCTTTCTGCACCCCTGGAGGGAATATTCAGATGGAAAAACTCATAAATCCATCGAAATACAGAATTGTGGAAGGATTTATTCCAATGGCCTAGGTTGTATTACCCTTTTTCTCCATAGCTGCTCTGATTCTCAAATCTTTTACTGTGCACAGGCTCAGAATATCAAATGTAATATCAAAATATCAAATATCAAATGAAATCAAAAGATTTCAAAGGTTTTCTAAAATAATTGGTGTATAAACAGAAATTCCTTCCTATGATATTAATAATCCTTCCACCTGAAGATTTTTGGTAAGGGATATCCATTGTTTCCTGAACTAGTCCATTCCAAAAGTAACCAAAACAACAAAAAAAAACCCCAATACTCTAGGAATTAATTTAATCTTAAAATAAATTCATACCAACTTTTTGGTGCTATTTCTGCAGTACCTCCTTACTTGTCCCTACAGCTTCTATTCCTTCAATCCTTTGTACTTGACCAGGAGACACTTCATTTCAGTGCATCTAGCAGTGCATCTGGTTACCTGAGCAAAGATTTGCAATTCACTAACTTCTGCTGCTAAAAATTCTATTAAATATTCTTGTGTTTAGAGATGGAGGAATAAACAAATCCTTCTCTTCCAATTTAGCCTCACTCCAGTAGTAGCCACAATCAGGAATCCTGATGAGATCAAGAGTGTTGTCTTTTAATTTCATTAAACAGACTAAGATGCATAGTTCCTCTGAAAATAGAACATCACCTTGAGTTTTAATCAATCATCATTTATTATCTGTGTCCTTTCAGCAAGTCTCCACTTGGTAGAAGCAAATTCTAATGTGAGGTACCTACAAATAGAGATACACACCCTGAACTCTCATTTTAACTGATCTGTGAATATCTCCAGAAACACAATGAGCAGGATTCAGAGTTGAGTAGGAGGAGGGTTTTTGAACTAGAATACATTTGGTAATTTGTACAGTGCTTTCTATAATCCCAAATTGCTCTATGTTGTAAAAAGAAAACAAACCAAAAAATATTAAACAAACAAACAAGCACAAAAAGCATCTTGAACAAACCTATTTGAGTTTGGATGATCAAACATCTCAATCCTGAAAGAGTTGAATTAAAATCAACACAACTGGAGATGGTGAAAAATGGATGGTACAAATATACTATTATTGTCTGTCCTTCATTTTGGAAGAGACCCAGTGACATCATATCTAGACTCTAGAGTAAATTGGATTTAAGTGAGTCAGAGCTCCACAAAGTTATAAGATTCACTATCTCTTCCTTGGTCATCAAAGTCCAGTAGTAGGACAAAAGTCAAGATGACTGGCAAGGGATAAGTGATCCACAGTGCCTACTTCAGCAACATTCATGGATATTGGAACAAATAGTTTTTTTTTTTAAACAAATACTTTATTAACTTCTGTTTTACATCATTCATTTCCGCCAGATTTTGAGTTACAATCATTTTCCCCCCATTATTCCCCTACCCAACCTCCCAGAATAGCAGTCCCACAAGATATCGCTTCCTCCAATCTGCTCTCTCCCATACCTCTCCCATACCCCATCGACTTTTCCATTAGAGGAAGATGAATCTTTGTGTCCCAATGCCTGCACATCTTATCTCCCAATTATAAGCAAAAGAGTATTAATAATAGTATTAATATATATATTTGAAACATTTAATGTTACGACCTCGAATTTCAGATCCATTTCCTTCCTCCCTTGTCGCCCATTCCTTCTTGGGAGATAAGTAATTCAGTATATGTTGTACATGTCTAGCTATGCAAAACATTATCATAGTAGATATATTGTACAAGGCTGCTTATAATTCCCTCCCACTCATCCCACCCCCCACCTGGTCCATTCCCTACATGATCCTGTCCCTCTTCTATAGTGGGTACTTCCAACCTCCCCTCACCCCAAGGATGCCCTCCCATCCATCATCCCTCCTCTCATCCCCCTTCCCCCTATCCTGCTGCAGGTTGAGATATCCCATTTAGTATGTATGTCATTTTCTCCCTGAACCAAATTCAATGTGAATGTGGTTTTGCCTTTTTAGCCTTCCTTATTCTCCCCCTCCTTTGCACCCACTTCCCCCTACATGAGATAGTTTACCCTACCATGTCTCTCCCCATCTCCTCTTGCCACTTTCCTCTCTCACCTCAATTTCATCCCTTGAGTACTCTCCCTTCCCAACAAAATCAACCTATGCCCTCTATCCATATATAACTGTAACCATATACACACACATTCACATATGTATTCATATGACCACACCCCCTTCTTCCATTATTTTCATAGTGAGAAAGATATCATCAGTCACAGTTATTGCTATTCCATATAGGAATGTAAATAGTTCAACTTTGATAAGTTCCTTTTGATTTCTTTTCCCTGATTACCTTCTCAGGCATCTCTTGCTTCTTGTGTCTGGATGTCAAATTTTCTATTCAATTCTGGTTTTTTCCTCAAGAATGCTTGAAAGTCCTCTATTCCACTGAATGACCATATTTTCCCCTGAAACAAAATACTCAGTTTTGCTGGGTAGGTGACCCTTGGGTTCATTCCCAGTTCTTTTGCCCTCTGGAATATCATATTCCATGCCCTTCAATCCCTCAGTGTAGAAGCTACCAGGTCCTAGGCTATTCTGATTGTGTTTCCACAATATTGAAATTGTTTCTTCCTGGCTGCTTGTAGTATTTCTCCTTGATCTGGGGATTCTGGAACCTGGCTATAATATTCCTGGGAGTTTTCTTTTTGGGATATTTTTCAGGAGGTGATCGGTGGATTCTTTCAACCTCTATTTTGCCCTCTGGATATAAAACATCAGGGCAGTTTTCCCTGAGAATTTCCTGAAGGGTGATTTCTAGGTTCTTTCCTTGATCATGTCTTTCAGGTAGTCCAATAATTTTTAAATTGTCTCTCCTGGATCTATTCTCCAGGTCAGTGGTTTTTCCCATGAGATATTTCACATTGCCTTCTAATCTTTCGTTTGTTTGGATCTTCTTAACAGCATCTTGATTTCTCATAAAGTCACTAGCTTCCATTTGCTCCAGTCTAACTCTGAAGGAATGAATCTCCTCAGTGAACTTTTGAGATTCTTTTCCATCTGGCAAATTCGACTTTTTAAGGCATTCTTCTCCTCATTGCCCTTTTGGGCCTCCTTTGCCATTTGAGTTAGTCTATTTTTTAAGGTGTTGTTTTCCTCAGTCAGGCTGTTGACCTCATTTCATACTTTTCCTGCATCCTTCTCATTTCTCTTTCCAATTTTTCCTCCACCTCTCTTATTTGATTTTTAAAGTCCTTCTTAAGGTCCTCTATGGCCTGCAACCCGCTCATGTTTTCCCCTGGGGCTTTTGGAGCAGGACTTCTGACCTCACAGTCCTTTTCCGCTCTATGCCCCCAAAATAGGAGTCTAGGGTTGCATTTTTCTGTTTCCTTTGCCTTGGCATGTTGCCCCTTAATTGCTTGACTTTTGGGCTTGTTGCCACACTATGGCTTTAAGGCCAGCTAGAGGAATTTTCGTCCCGAACGTGTGGGGGCAACTTCCGTTTCTGGCAAGCTATAAACCCACCCACAACTTCCACCCTAGATCACAATCCAGATCCAGGGAGGTTAAATCAAGAGCGATTACCCCCCAAGACTGATCGCTGGATCTCCCCACGATTTGTAGGCTGGGAGCCGGAAATGCCTCTGAAAACTACAAAATGGCGTGTCTCCTCAGCAGCTTCTAGCCCCCAGGGGAGGGAGCTGACGCATTCCCAAATACAGGTCCCAAAGTCCATAGGACACTAACCTCTTACTTTGTCCTAGGCAAGTCTATGTTGATAATTC